>JAGTTL010001121.1:0-17138 GCA_036851935.1 Coregonus suidteri
AAAAGCTCCGAGTTCAGCCCGCTTGGATTTTGGGCCAAGAGGCACCTAAAGGACTCTGACCATGAGAAACAAGATTCTTGGTCTGATTTTTACCAAAATTGAACTCTTTGGCCTAAATTTCCAAGCGTCACATCTGGAGAACCTGCACCAAAGCCTACGGTGAAGGCATGGTTGTGGCAGTATCATGGCTGTGCAGATGTTTTTCAGAGGCAGGACTGGGAGACTAGTCAGGAGCGAGGGAAATAATGAACGGAGCAAAGTACAGAGAGATCCTTGATGAAAACCTGCTCCAGAGTGCTCAGGACTTCAGACTGGGGCGAGGTTCACCTGCCCCCAGCCAGAGCCCAGACTTGAACCTGATTTAACATCTCCAGAGAGACCAGAAAATAGCTGTGCAGCAACGCTCCCCATCCAACCTGACAGAGCTTGCGAGGATCTGCAGAGATGAATGATTTGAAAACTCCCCAAATACAGGTGTTCCAAGCTTATAGCGTCTTACCCAAGAAGACTTGATGCTGTAATCGCTGCCAAAGGTGCTTCAAGAAAGTACTGAGTAAAGGGTCTGAATACTTATGAAAATTTGATTTCTGTTTTTTTATCAATACATTTGGAAAAAACTTCTAAAAGCCTGTCTTTTGCTTTTGGGACATTATGTGGTATTGTGTGTAGAGTGATGAGGGGGGGGGAAAACTATTTAATCCATTTTAGAATATGGATGTAACATAATAATATGTGGAAAAAGTCAAGGGGTTCTGAATACTTTCCGAATGCACTGTATATAAACTATCATTGACTAGGTATTGGCACCCCCATGTATATACAAGCCCATGGTATTATAGCCAAGCTACCATTGACTAGGTATTGGCACCCCATGTACAGTGGGGGAAAAAAGTATTTAGTCAGCCACCAGTTTGTGCAAGTTCTCCCACTTAAAAAGATGAGAGAGGCCTGTAATTTTTCATCATAGGTTTCGTCAACTATGACAGACAAAATGAGGGGAAAAAAATCCAGAGAATCACATTGTAGGATTTTTTTATGAATGTATTTGCAAATTATGGTGGGAAAATAAGTATTTGGTCAATAACAAAAGTTTCTCAATACTTTGTTATATACCCTTTGTTGGCAATGACACAGGTCAAACGTTTTCTTGTAAGTCTTCACAAGGTTTTCACACACTTTTGCTGGTATTTTTGGCCCATTCCTCCATGCAGATCTCCTCTAGAGCAGTGATGTTTTGGGGCTGTCGCTGGGCAACACAGACTATCAACTCCCTCCAAAGATTTTCTATGGGTTTGAGATCTGTAGACTGGCTAGGGCCACTCCAGGACCTTGAAGTGCTTCTTACGAAGCCACTCCTTCGTTGCCCGGGCGGTGTGTTTGGGATCATTGTCATGCTGAAAGACCCAGCCACGTTTCATCTTCAATGCCCTTGCTGATGGAAGGAGGTTTTCACTCAAAATCTCACGATACATGGCCCCATTCATTCTTTCCTTTACACGGATCAGTCGTCCTGGTCCCTTTGCAGAAAAAACAAGCCCCAAAGCATGATGTTTCCACCCCCCATGCTTCACAGTAGGTATGGTGTTCTTTGGATGCAACTCAGCATTCTTTGTCCTCCAAACACGACGAGTTGAGTTTTTACCAAAAAGTTATATTTTTGGTTCATCTGACCATATGACATTCTCCCAATCCTCTTCTGGATCATCCAAATGCACTCTAGCAAACTTCAGATGGGCCCCTGGACATGTACTGGCTTAAGCAGGGGGGACACGTCTTGCACTGCAGGATTTGAGTCCCTGGCGGCGTATGTGTTTACTGATGGTAGGCTTTGTTACTTTGGTCCCAGCTCTCTGCAGGTCATTCACTAGGGTCCCCCCGTGTGGTTCTGGATTTTTTGCTCACCGTTCTTGTGATCAATTGACCCACGGGGTGAGATCTTGCGTGGGAGCCCCAGATCGAGGAGAGATTATCAGTGGTCTTGTATGTCTTCTTCCATTGTCCTAATAATTGCTCCCACAGTTGATTTCTTCAAACCAAGCTGCTTACCTATTGCAGATTCAGTCTTCCCCAGCCTGGTGCAGGTCTACAATTTTGTTTCTGGTGTCCTTTGACAGCTCTTTGGTCTTGGCCATAGTGGAGTTTGGAGTGTGACTGTTTGAGGTTGTGGACAGGTGTCTTTTATACTGATAACAAGTTCAAACAGGTGCCATTAATACAGGTAACGAGTGGAGGACAGAGGAGCCTCTTAAAGAAGAAGTTACAGGTCTGTGAGAGCCAGAAATCTTTGCTTGTTTGTAGGTGACCAAATACTTATTTTTCCACCATAATTTGCAATAAATTCATTAAAAATCCTACAAATGTGATTTTCTGGATTTTTCTTTCTGTATTTGTCTGTACATAGTTGACGTGTACCTATGATGAAAATTACAGGCCTCTCTCATCTTTTTAAGTGGGAGAACTTGCACAATTGGTGGCTGACTAAATACTTTTTTCCCCCACTGTATATAGCCAAGCTACCATTGACTAGGTCTTGGCACCCCATGTATATAGCCAAGCTATCATTGCTCATCGTGTATTAATTCCTTGTGCTACAATTCTTTCTTCCTATAATTATAATTGTTGTTGTATGTGTTCTCCATTGTTTGGGTCAACATTTCACTGTTAGTCTACAGCTGTTGTTTACCAAACATGTGACAATTAAAATGAAATGACTACGTGTTTAGTGAATTGTCTTCTAAAAACTATACAAAAAAAATACGTAAACTTGACATGTAAAGTGTTGGTCCCATGTTTCATGAGCTGAAAATAAAAGATCCCAGAAAGTTTCCATACCCACACAAAAAGCTTATTTCTCTCAAATTTGGTGCACAAATTTGTTCACATCTCTGTTAGTGAGCATTTTCTCATTTGCCAAAGATAATCAATCCACCTGCGAGTTGTGGCATATCAAGAAGCTGATTAAACAGCATGATCCTTACCTTGTGCTGGGTACAACATGATCCGCACCTTGTGCTGGGTACAATTAAAAGGCCACTCTGAAATGTGCAGTTTTGTCACACAATACAATGCCACAAATGTCCTACATTTTGAGGGAGTGCGCAATTGGCATGCTGACTGTTGCCAGAGAGTTGAATGTAAATTTCTCTACCGAGAATTTGGCATACGTCCACCTGGCTTCAACAGCCACAGACCACGGTAACCGTGCAAGCCCCCAGGACCTCCACGTCTGGCACTTAACCTGCAGGATCATCTGGAGACCAGCCACCCGGACAGCTGATGAAAACTGAGGATTATTTCTATCTGTAATAAAGCCCTTTAGTGGGGAAACATTTATATTCTTATTGGCTGATGGGTGGGCCCCCTGTCATGTGAAATCCATAGATTAGGGCCTAATGAATGTATTTCAATTGACTGATTTCCTTACCTTATATGAACTTACCCTAGTAAAATTGTTGAATGTTGTGTTTATATTTGTGTTCAGTTAGTGAAAATCTTAAAAAACAACTGATGATGAATATGTTTGGAAAAACTGCATTGATCTGCCAATGAAAAATAACATTAGTACATGAATTTGTACTGGTCAACCTCTCCTTCTCTTTTGTATTCAGTTTTTCTTCCATATTAGATCTGACAGTATGAATGGTTCTTTATGGTTGTATTCAGTTCTTCCATATTAGATTCTGACAGTATGAATGGTTCTTATGGTTGTATTCAGTTCTTCCATATAGATCTGACAGTATGAATGGTTCTCATGTTGATTCAGTTCTTCCATATTAGATCTGACAGTATGAATGGTTCTTATGGTTGTATTCAGTTCTTCCATATTAGATCTGACAGTATGAATGGTTCTTATGGTTGTATTCAGTTCATTCCATATTAGATCTGACAGTATGAATGGTTCTTATGGTTGTATTCAGTTCTTCCATATTAGATCTGACAGTATGAATGGTTCTTATGGTTGTATTCAGTTCTTCCATATTAGATCTGACAGTATGAATGGTTCTTATGGATTGTATTCAGTTCTTCCATATTAGATCTGACAGTATGAATGGGCTCTTATGGTTGTAGTATTCAGTTCTTCCATATTAGATCTGACAGTATGAATGGCTCTTATGGGCTGAGTGCCTGGAGTGTTTTGGTATGACCACAGTCAGGAGTTTTCTCTGACCCTGTGATCTCACCAGGACAGAACCACATGTCTCTATCACACTCCAGGCCCAGAAGGTGGCAGTGGATGTACCTTTAAACGTTGGTCTGAACACCACCAAGAAAACACCATAGAAGAAGATTGCATGCTTAGCAACAACCAAGGGGCCATGCAGCTTTCCAACTGTCCCCAAAGACTGTCTATTATATGAACAGATTGGCATGGTGACCACTCTAACAATGTAGACACGTCCTCAAAAGATTGGACATGAATCTGTGTTGGTCAAACTCTTCTCTTCTCTTCATTAAATACAACAAAAGACTATGTGTTAAGTGAAATATTTAGTGTTTGTTGAAGCTGGAAAAAAAAATACTCAAAATGAGCATCACAAAGATACATTTGACCTATGCACTAACAAGCTTTTTTTCAAGAGACAGAATCATTAGATAATTTGTTTTGGTTCTGTCCATTTGTAGCTTGTTTTGGACACAGGTCCAGGAATGGCTAAAGGATTGCAATATTTACCTGGAGCTAACCTTGCAGATAGCATTACTGGGTGATCTGAAAATTCATAGTCAATCGATCAATAATATAATAATATTTTTCACAATCTGTAGAAGCAATGAGAATAGAAATGTTCAGAACTTTTGTAAAACATCACAGTACGGTTGAAATATATATGGCAAATAGAAATCCTATATGGATGGTGTTAAGAGATAGATGGGAGGTATTGAATGGAGTTGAAGGATGGGACTAATCACAAATAACAACAAATAATAACAAAGATAGCTAATAATGTAAGAATACTGTGTCCATAATTTTTACCTCACGAGTGGCGCAGTGGTCTAAGGCACTGCATCGCAGTGCTAGCTGTGCCACTAGAGATCCTGGTTCGAATCCAGGCTCTGTCGTAGCGGCCGCGACGGGAGACCCATGGGGCGGCGCGCAATTGGCCCAGCGTTGTCCAGGGTAAGGGAGGGAATGGCCGGCAGGGATGTAGCTCAGTTGATAGAGCATGGGTTGTGGGTTTCGATTCCCACAGGGGGTAGGAAAAAATAAATAAATAATGTATGCATTCACTAACTGTAAGTCGCTCTGGATAAGAGCGTCTGCTAAATGACTAAAAATGTTAAAAATATATGGGTTGTATGTTGGGAGCTTTTGGGAAAGAGCACAGTTAGAAAGATATGGAATATCAGAAGCAACCCGATGGACATCATGAAAATGATCGGAGAGGTTGAGAGTAGAAGTAGTTCAGGAGCAAAATAATATATATATATTATATATATATAATAGAATTATTGTAAAATTGACTGTGTCCATAAGGTGTGTAGATAGTAAGTATAGGCCGGAAGTAGAGGCCTGGGCATTGTTGTTCACTAATTTTACTCCAAGTAGGGAAAGGATGGCGGGGTTGAAAAGTAATAAAGGGGAGTATATATATAAAAAAACATGGGAAGATTGAAGGTGATGCAGACAATTACATTGATAAAAGAAGTTACAATCTATCTGCAATATTAGCTGACCCCCCCCCCCCCCCCAAAAAAAAAAAAAAAAAAAAAAAGCTTTTTCAATATACGCAGCTTTGTCACCAGCTGCAGTACTGTAGCTTTATTAATCTACTGTACTTCAACATGTACTCACATTGGATGGATTGATTAGGATTCAAACCATGTCTTAAACTGCTACCTAGCAAGTTACAAGCCACAACACAGATGTAAAGTTGCTGTAGAACTGTTTCATGGGGTGTGAAAATATATGTAATCAAAACTACTGGATATCTTTAGAAGGAAAGTTGTTCTACAATTTTTTACACTTTGAAAATGTGAAATAGTTTTTGTAGGTCGGCAGGATAAACACTATATTGAATCTCTATTAATATTTAAGCTTGCAAAATGTAAAGGGGTGTGTAGACTTTCACTGTGACTGTATATGTACCATTGACTTGCAATGGATTTGTGCAACAAATGCTAAAAAGTTAGCAGTTATAACAATAGTAAGATAGGCGGCAGGTAGCTTAATGGTTAAGAGCGTTGTGCCAGTAACCGAAAGGTCGCTGGTTCTAATCCCCGAGCTGACTAGGTGAAAAATCTGTCGATGTGCCCTTGAGCAAGGCACTTACCCTAATTGCTCCTGTAAGTCGCTCTGGATAAGAGCGTCTGCTAAATGACCAATTTATTTTATTTTTATTTATTTATAAACAATATATGCCCAGGACTATATTGAGGGACAGACTGTTGAAATGCCCAGTTGATTATGTAAACAGTCTTGTAGAACTCTGGCATTGATGGTCCATCTGAGGGTGAGTCATTGATATGAATGCTCAGAGTAAAAGAGCTGTGAACTCACCTGTGATGGCCCACGTCTACCACAACCTTTCCTATTGTGTTTGTAAGCACCACAGCATTTTAGGCAGCCATTGTTCAAAATGTGTTCATACATACAGTACAATGGGAGGGCGTTGTGGAAGGAACAGGGGGAGAACCAGGAGTTTGATCTCTGACTTCTATTTAGGACTGGGATCCCTCTGTGGGCGGGCTTTTCAGAATATCTCTCGATTCTCTTTTAAACATGCTAGAAACCTAAAGGACAGCCTAGTAAGAGCAGATGAATATGTTCCCCCTCAGCATTTCCTATCCACCCTCCCCTCAAATCATTGTGAGAACTGTAAATGTGATGACCAAGGGGGATTTATTTCTTTACCCTCATACTGGAAACACCTCCCGAGTGGCGCAGTGGTCCAAGGTCTAAGCTGTGGACTAAGCTGTGCCACTAGAGATCTTGTTTAGAATCCAGCCCTGTTGTAGCCTGGCCGCGACCCGGAGAACCCATTGGGCGGCGCACAATTGGCCCATCGTCCAGGGTAGGGGAGGGAATGTAGCTCAGTTTGGTAGAGCATGATGGCGTTTGCAACGCCAGGTTGGGGGTTCGATTCCCACGAGGGGCCAAAATATATATATAATAATGTATGCACTCACTAACTATAAGGCGCTCTGGATAAGAGCGTCTGCTAAATGACTAAAATGTAAATAAAATGTATGTCATGGGTATAATTTCCTGTTAAAACAAAATGTGTGGTATATTTCCTGATGTGCCCAGGTGTCTATTATTGTGTTGGAAAGTCTAAGAGAAAATTGAAAGCTGAAAGAGCAACATCAGAACTGGTGACTAGAAATCCCCTGTAGCCAGAAGCTTTAATGTGGTTCGGTTATGTTGTGTGGCCAACTTGAGGTTCGAAGGGCTTAGAAGTTGTACAGCCACTTAAGAGAGAGGAGGTGATAGAGAATAATTGTTGTTACAGAGAGAGACATATTATATCCATGCCTTACAAACAGAGAGAGAAAATTAATCCATGACTTACAAACAGAGAGAGGACATATTATATCCATGAATTTAACACAGAGAGAGACATATTATATCCATTACTTCCAAACAGAGAGATACATTGTTTGTCCATGACTTAACACACACAGAGAACCAACTTGCAGGTGCGAAAGATAACCTGCCTAAATGGCTTCCGTTCCGCCCCGTAGCACTCAAGCCTCGCACCTCACGTCGGTATCCATGAAGCGCGTCTTTTCGAAAAGGCTGGTCCATGATTCACATAAACAGAAAACACCATCATCCCGGAAAACCCTGCTACGACGAGAAAAGAGCCCCATCATATCCAACAGATCCCACATCAATATCAATACCAAATCCATAAACAACAAAAAAAAAAAAACACAACCAAAAACTCATCAAATACCCCAACATTCATCATCGGCGCCCCGGAAACCCCTAAAGACCCTACTCCACTACCACCCAACCCACTTCTACCCCTTCTCTCCAATTCGTACTGACATAAATACACCACCTAAAACACCCCCGAAACAGATCGAAACAGCTATGCATCCCTCCTGCAATCTCCCTCACTCAATCACACTCCACAACTAACACTTCTGCTACTGGATAACTACTCTAAAACCCACCAAAGCCTCTTATTCCAATTTCATACCTCCCGCCAAAACTTATAGAGAAACTCCACACCCTCCGTCTCAACGTCTCCAATCACAATCTCAACAAATCACCCAACCTCACTCACACTAAGTTCCAACAACCCCCACTGCCCTTTCCCCCTGCCCTTTCCCCACCGTGGACAAAGGAACACCTATGTGAGAATGTTTGTTCATTGAATAAAAGCTCCAGTCAGATGTTTTGCAAACACCATAAGTGCCCACAAAGCTCATCACTACTCTAAGGACCCCTGTGACAAAAAAACACCTTAACATTCCTTTCCCTTTCCCTCTGGCTCCTTGGATCATTTGCTTCCTGACCTGCCGTCCCCAGGTGGTAGGTAAGGGTTAGGCAAAAACAAACACAATCCTGCCACACGCTGATTACTCAACACGGGACGGGGTCCATCAGGGGGTGTGCTTAGAAGTCGCCCCCCGTCCTGTAACCTTCTCTATTTCACTCTCCTTACTTCTGGACCTCCCTGTTCCACAATCCACGACTCTCGTGGCCAATCACGATTCCAACACCCATCCTTAAGTTTGCTGACGACCAACGATGGTAAAGGCCTGATCCCCGACAACCGTTGAGACAGCCTATAATGTCCAAACTGTACGGCCCGCGGGCCGGATTAGCCCGCAACGGGTTTTAATCCGGCCCGCGAGATGATTTAAGAAAAAAAATGTTTTTTATTTTTTTTGTAAAGTAAAAAATTGCCGTCTGCAATTTGTCAATAAAATACACTGCTGTTCCAATTGCGTCCACTGGATGCGCCATAGGCAATTGGGTGTTAAGCAAGCAAACTGTTTATACCGGGGGCAGAGCAAGTAGGGTCAGCACGTGCGCCAATGAGCTACTTTGTTTTGCCGCGATATTTATTACGGCTTTCTACTTTTAACATTATGTGCTTGGCACCCCTCTTGCCCCAATATTCTCTGTCAAAAAAGAGAAAAGTGGACGCAGAGTGCAGAGTTGTTCCAGAAAAATGTCAATCCTATTTAATCAGTCAGGAATTGAATGGGAAAGCTTATGTTTGGTGTGTTCAGAGCATGTGCAGTGGTGAAAGAATATAACCTTCGTCGCACTATGTGGTTTCTTCATGCCGACAAATATGACAACTTTCATGGACAGCGGAAATGAGAGAAGGTGCTTAACGTTTGGCGGGTCTGAAGAAACAGCAGTCCTGTTTACTCACGCCGGACATCAGTGCGTCTGCAGTGAAAGCTAGCTACCTCATTGCTATGAATCGCGTGTCTTCAAAACCATTTAGTGAGGGTGAATTTGTAAAACATGCATGATGCAGGCAGCGGAGATTGTGGTGCCTGAAAAGCGGCAGGCTTTTGCAAATATCAGCGCCTGACAAGAACACAGTTGCAGACAGATTTCCGATCTTCAGTGGATTGGACAGCCAGTTGAGCAAAGTAAAGTCATTTTATTGCGTTTTCGGTTGCCCATTGATGAAAGCACGGACATTACAGATGTTGCAGCAACTGCATTTTTTCATCCGCGAGTTGATGACACATTACCCGTCACCGAGGAGTTCGTGTAGTTGGGTGCCGATGACAGATACAACGACAGTGCAGCTGATATTTTTACCTGCACTTCGTCGGGGCCCCCCCCCCCGGCCCGGACAGGGTCGGAGTGGACCTGGTCCCGCGCTGTCAGCCTGGCTACAGATGGTGCGCCCCTCAATGATCCGGGAAAAAAGCAGTCGTTGTGACAAGTTCCGAGAGAAAAGTGCATCTGAAAATGGGGGACGTGTTTTTTTGACTTTCACTGTATTTTGCACCCAGGGCTTTGTGTTCAACTAAAAAAGGGATACGTCTGAAGTGCATCCAACTTTTATTTCATCCTCCAAACCTAATCACCTCATTTTGACAGCCTTCCAAAAAAAGACCATCTAGGGCCCGCCTACCACACTGAGGTAAGAGGGTTAAGCCGGGGCTGTGCTAGCGTTTCTTTGATTTACATAAAACTAAAACTTTTTCATGAAGAAAAGTGCAACCAGGTTAAAAATTTCATTCCGCAGAAGGACCCGACCTTGCATTTATGGGGATTTCGAGACCTAAAAAATTGACAAACACTGCAAGGCGCAAAAAAGTTGTCACGAGATTATGAACAGCATACGTTCTTTCAAGCTTTGTTTTTAATAGATTTTATTGTATTTGTTATTTAACCTATTTTTGACTCTTGGTTTTTGCACTTTTTTGGGGCCGTTTCATTTTTTTTTATCTACATTTCGCCTGGAAATGACACCTGATTTTTTCTGTGATTTTTGTGAAAAAGTTCTGCTAATCCTGAGGCATTGTGTTTTTGTGTTCTTTTTTTTTAAATTTTAAATAACTTGACGTTTTTTTATGATTATAGTGATGTTGTGCTTGTACTATTTTGGACCACTGTCCTAAGGCCCCAGCTTTAGTTGTAGGTTGATCTATTAAAACAAAAAAAAAATCTAAGTTGTTTTTTTTTAAGTTATATTACCATTTTTTTTCCGGTCCGGGCCCACTTGGGAATAGTTTTTTCCTCCTGTGGCCCCTGAACTGCTGCACCCAAATTGTTATTTTGAAAAGATCACAAACAATAATTTTTGCGATTGTTAAAGCAATTATAAAAACACAATTCTAAGCCTAGAAACCCAAAAAAGTTTTTTTTTTTAAAATAATACAAGTAAATCTAACTCTGCCCCCAAGAGTCGACGCATCTTTTGTGACTCATGGTCATGTACTGAAAAGGGTCTATCCACTTCTCAATAGCAGAAAACTCAAAAAATCGTTTTTAAATTTGATTTTTTTTGAAAGGGGAAATCTTAGTGGGAAAATTTTACCTAACAAACATTTTTTGGTTCAGTATTTCTAAATGAAAAACCGCATAAAAAACGGTCTTCTAAGTTTAATGACAAAAAAGACTTTATTGAAGATCCCACTGTTGCCCAATCCCCAAACGAAGGGCGTAATTTTCCACCGACTTGCCTCGGAAAAAAAATGTTGTGTTCCCAAAAACCGAAAAAACCCCTTTAAACGAAGTCCAAAAAAAAACCTCAAAAATGTTGGCATAATAATGCCAAAAACCTTCCAAACTGTTCGGCGGGAAAGCATGCTGCGCCTTAAAGGCAAAACAAAAGCGTTTTAAAATTTTTCAGTAGTCTATTGTCAAAAGGGGTTAGTTATCCCCATTTAGACCTGAATACAGACAGTCAAACCCAAATTTAGTGAAAATATCGAACCTTTAAAACCCTTTTTTTAAACATAATTATTGTTGGCCCCTAAATTTGAGTTTTCCCTTTTAAACACCAGGGAGTAACCCTTTAAACCACTGCTACACCTGGTATCACCAAGGGGCAAAGTCGGCGCGAAAACGTTTTTCACCTAAATTAGGGCCAAAAAAAACATAGCTGATAGGCTGACTTGTTTAAACAAATTGGTTTCTACTGACCCCTTCTGGATTTTGTAGTCATGGAACTGCGAGTTAAAAAAGGGTTCAATAATATTAAAAAAATTGTACTATTAAAATCCCCACTTAAAACCACAGGGTGTTCCTCCTTAGGCCTCCCTTCCTTTCTGCGTCGGATTTTCGGCCCCCTGTCGGGGGTGGAAAATCTACTTCTAAGTACCAGCTTAGATGCAAAAATACATCTCGATTGAACTCTTCGCCAGCAAAATTTCGGGGGGGGCAAACAAGACACACTGGTTTGATATTGTAAAAATACGTAAAAATTTTTTAATAAAACAGGTAGGACTTTTAAACTCCCGAGTGGGCAGTGGTCTAAGGACTGCATCGCAATGTAGCTGTGCCCACCCGGCCGCGCCAGGAGCCCCATGGGGCCCCCAAAATTTGGCCCAGCTCGCCCAAAGGGTAGGGAGGGTTTGGCCGCGGGGTTTGGGGGTTTTGTTTACCACGGGGGCCAGAAATGAAAAAAAAACAAAAAACATGTAGCTTCACTAACTGTAAGTCCTCTGGATAGAGCGTCTGCAAAATGACTAAAATTTTTTAATTAATAAACATTGGTGATTTTAAAACCACGAAACCCAGATGGACATTATTTTTTATGGTCATTGATTGATTCCACAACCAGTGTTAAATGTTGTGTAGTTTACACTGGTAGACTATGTTGGGCGCAAGGCTTTTTTAAATGGCTAATTATTTCTGGCCCGCAACTACTACAACTCGCAACACATTGACTGGGGCCCAAAACCTAGTTCCAAACCCCCCTATTTTGTAAATTCTCGGGTTGGTAAAAAAATTGAAATGGAAAAATGTCCTGTGAAAACCCCTATAAAAAGCCCCCAATACCGCGAGTTAATTAATGTTTACATGAATGTGACCACAGCCCTTCCCAATCCATTTAAAACGGTTTTTTTTTTTTTTTTTTCCCCACCCTGCTGAATGTTCCAATTTCCATATCAAATGGGTCCTATTTGACACATCTGCAGTTTCTTCTCTCCATGTTTTTTGGGCCCAGTATCATTTTGTAAAAAATCTTGTTTTTTTGGTCACTCCCCATGTCAGGAAAATCCCCGGGCACGGGTCTAAACCTGGTATTTCCCTCATGGTATTACAATGAAAAATCCCCAGGGTACTATCATTTTTTTGGGTCACTACATGGGGAAAAATGCCATGGATTTGCACCAGTGCCATATTTTTTTCCTGCCTTGGTAGTGACCCAAAAAACTCTAGTACCATGGAAATGTTGTTGTTTTTGTACTTTTCCTTGGGACCTTTTTTTAAAAGCTGTCCTTCACATCGGAGTGCTATCTGGTCTTTGCGTCTCTTGACCATGTCCGCGGACCGGGCACAAAAACTCAAGGAGCCTCTCCATTTCCCCTGTAGTTATTTCAACTGATAACACTCACCCCCCACAGACACACAAAAAATCTTGCATAAATTTAGAAACCTTAAAACCTTAAAAAACTGCATCTGACATACTTATTGCTGGAACTCAGGCTACACACCAGCACTACAGTGACTTGCAAAAATTTCGCCCCTTGGGTTCTTCCTATTTTTTTTGTTACAACCCGGAATTAAAATTGATTTTGGGGGGGGGTTTTTATCATTTTATTACAACTCCTACCACTTTTAAATGCAAAAAATTTTTTATTTTAAAAAACAAGAAAAAAACAAAAACAACAATTTATGGATACTATTCCCCCCCCCCAAAAATCAAAACTTTGTGAGCCACCTTTTTTCAGCAATTACGTGCAGTCTCTTTGGAGTATGTCCTTATAACTTTGGACTCATCCTGGATTTTTGCCCCTTTTTCAGGCAAAACTGCCCAGCTCCTTCAAATTGATGGGGTTCTGCTGGTGTCGCAATCTTTAGTCATACCCCAGATCCTATTTTTTTGAGGTCTGGCTTTGACAGGCCCTTCCAAGACTTTAAAAGTTTCCCCTTAAACCATTGAGTGTTTCTTTTGCATATGCTTAAGGGCATTGTCCTCTGGAGGGGAACCCCCGTCCCTTCAAAACTCTGGGAAAACGAAACGGTTTCCCCCAAAAATTTTCCCCTTTTTTAGCCCATCCCTCATTCCTTCTTCTACCATTTCCCATCCCTGCCATGAAAAAAACCACCATGCTTCCTGGGGGTGGTGTTCTCGGGGGGATGAAGGTGTTGGGTTGCGCCCGACATAGCATTTTCCTTTATGGCCAAAAGCTCAATGTTGTCTCTCGACCGAGTACCTTCTTCCCTATTTTTGGGGAGTCCCCCCCTGGCTTTTGGTGTTTGCTTATTTTTTTTTTTAAGCATGGCTTTTTTCAGGTTACTTCTCCGAAAGCCCACTCTGTGGAATTTCGGGTTAAAGTGTCCCATGGACAGATACTCCATCTCCCTGGGAGCTTTGCAGCTCCTTCAGGGGTTTTCTTTTTGGGGTCTTTGTGCCTCTCTGATTAATGCCCTCCTTGCTGGTCCCTAGTTTTGGTGGCGGCCCCCCTTGGCAGGTTTGTTTTGGTGCCCTATTCTTTCAATTTTTTAATAAAAGGATTTAAAGTTTCTCCGAGGAGTTCAAAGTTTGGATATTTTTTTTTAACCCAACCCCGATCTGTCTTCTCCAAAATTTTTCGCTACCTGTTTGGAGAGCTCCTTGATCTTCAGGGGGGGCCCGGGTTTCTTGGGGGTGCCCTTGCTTTGTGTGTTGCGGGCTCTGGGGCCTTTTTAGAACAGGTTATATATACAGAGATCATGTGAGACCGTGCACTTAGATTGCACACAGGTGGGAAATTTATTTACTAAATTTTGTGCTTCTGAGGTAATTGTTGCACCATATCTTATTTAGGGTTTTTATACAAAAGGGGGGGAATCAAAGCACCACCATTTTTTTTTTTACCTAACTTCCGATTGGCCTACCGAAAATACAATACTACGCTACGGTCCAAAACGCAGGCCTCCCAATTGTCCCTAAATTTTTAAGCAACACGGGAGGCAGGGCTTTCTCCTATAGATCTCCTTTTTTATGGGCAGTCTGCCTACCCTGGGAGACGCAGACTCGGGCTCAACCTTTTAAGTCTTTACTGAAACTTATCTTTTCTTTGGGCTATGATTTTAGTTTATCTGGCCCAGGGTGTAAGGGAAAGGGAAAAAGGTGGAGCAACGAACACCTTGCTGTCTCTCCGGCCGGTTTCCCCTCTCCCTGGGGGTTTTCTGCCCCTAACCCTGTTGCGGGGGTAGTCACGGCCGCTGGTGCTCTTTCATGCCGCCCCGGGAGGGTGCGTCACTTGATGGGTTATTACGACTGATCTTCCTGTCTGGGTTTTTGCCCCCCCCCTTTTGGTTTGTGCTGTGGTGGAGACTCTGTGGGCTATACTGGGCCCCTTGTCTCAGGATTGTAATTGGGTGGTTGGGGTTTATCCCTCTAGTGGTGGGGGGGCTGTGCTTTGGCGGAGTGGGTGGGGTTATATCCTTCCTTTTTGGGCCCTGCCCGGGTTTTTTTCTTTCGGAGGGGCCACAGTGTCCCCGGGACCGCTCCTGTCTCACCTCCAGTTTTTTATGCGGCGTATTTATGTGTCGGGGGGCTGGGGTTTTGGTTTCCCTTTGGGTACTTCTCCGGTCTTATCCAGTGTCCTTTGTAAATTTTAAGTTTTCCTCTCCCCTAATTCTCTCGTTCTTTTCTTTTTCTTCTGGGGAACCCTTTACCCCAAACCATACTTCGGGACTAACCGGGCATGTTTTACCCCCTGCTGCCCCAGTCCCCCGGGCCTTGCTGCTATTCCAGTTTCAAACCTTTTTCTCCCTGCGCTACGAAACCCCTACCTTTTCCCCAGACCTGCTTTTTTTCCAACTCTAAATGATCGCTATAAAAACCCAACTGAGAAAACCTACCCCTAGGACCATCGTGGGGATTTCCCGGGCCTTTTGGGTGACCCCTTGCTACCCCCACCCCGCCTGGCCTTGCTGCTTTTCCATTTTAAACTTTTTTCTCCTGCGGTTAGGGAACCCCCTACCTGCCCCAGACCTGCTTTTTTAAAACTCAAATGATCGGCAAAATAAAAGCCAACTGAGTTTTATTCCTGATTATTATTTGACCTTGGCTTGTCACTTATGAACTTTTTGAACTCTTGGCAGGGTTTCTGTTAAAAATCTCCACCCGGCACAGCCAAAGGGGACTGGCCACCCCTCATACCTGGTTCTCTCTAGGTTTCTTCCTAGGTTTTCCCTTTCTGGGGATTTTTTTCCTACCACCGGGGCTTCTACAACCTGATTCCTACTGTTTGGGGTTTTAGGCTGGGTTTCTGTACAGCCCTTCGGATATTGGGCTGATGAAAGAAGGGCTATATAAATAAAAATTGATTGATTATTGATTTATTCCCTTATGTTTTTTGTTAATTTTTTTTTTCAAGTAATTTTTTAAATTTTACTTTACCCAAATTTTGGGCTATTTTTTTTATGTCCATTTTCATGAAAACCAAATAAAATCAAATTTAAAATTTCAGGTTGTAATGCCCAAAATAGGGAAAAAAACCCAAGGGGGATGAAAACTTTTAAAAAGGCACTGTACATATTTTAAACCTACTATGGCCTGTCCCCGGGGCCCGGGTAAAAAAAGAGGGAATGGGTTGGGGTTTTTTGTATATACAGTAAGGCCCCTTTTTTTGGGAGAATGTGAAAGGGGCCAAATTTGTTTTATATATAGACACTATTTCAATTAAAAAAAGTTTGTTTCATTTAATTATACACAAAAGAAAAGAGTTGCCCACTAAAATTTAAAGTATAAAAATTTTTTTTCATTACATTTTTTTCATTTTGCAGATACTCTTATCCAAGCAACTTTCAGGCCAATTAAGGGTTAATTGCCCCTTTTCAAAGGGGACAACAACCTATTTTTTAACCTAGTCGGGGTCAGGATTCAAACCAAGACCTTTTAGTTACTGGCCAACACCCCTTAATGGGTAGGCTACCTGCCCCCAAAACAATTAATTTAAAAACAGTTTTTCCAAATAAAATTTATAAACAATTAATAAAATAATGAATCTTTTTTAAAAAACAATTTAAAAAAAAACAATTGTCGTTCATAGCGTTTTATCATTAAAAAAAGTTGTTTGTAATATAAAAAAAAAAAACCCCAAAAACCCCCCCAAACTAATGCTGAAAACCCATCATCACAACATTTTGTCTGATATACACTGATTTTCAAAAAATTAGGGAAAACCTTCCTAATTTTTTGCACCCCCCTTTTTCCTCAAAAATGCCTCAATTCGTCGGGCCCGGGGTCTCCAAGGGTTTGAGGCATTTCCCAGGGAAAGCTGGAAACCCGGGTTTACTGCATGCTTCCCCCATTTTTGTCAGGTTGGTTTGGGGTGGTCCTACTCCAAAAAGGCCCCGGTTTAAACTCCTCCCACAGATGCCAATTGGGTTGAGATTTTGGGGCCCCGGAAAGGGCCCCTGCAGTAAGTGAATTTACTGTCATGTTTTTGGAACAATTCCTGGGACAAGGCTTGTTGCACGGGGGATAATCTGCTGAAAAAAAATTTTTTTGCAGTGGGTACACCATTGCCAAGAAAACATACTGCCA
>JAGTTL010001122.1:0-17084 GCA_036851935.1 Coregonus suidteri
TGTCTTTTTCTTTCTCACGCGAATGTAGAGTGTGAAAACTGTCCCTCATGAGTTTATGGCTCCCTGTATTGACTCCCCCCACCACTGCTTTCCCAAAATCAAGGCCAACCCAAACCTTTTTGCACCCCCCTCCCCCTTGGTAACCGCTCAGGATGCACAGCGGTTCTTGTATTTTCAACTTTGTCCCTGAAACCTCCATCTGCTAAATCCCAGTTCCCACAGGGCCACTGCAGATGTTTCTACGGTAAACGAGGGGGGGGACCTATGGACGATATCACTTTCCCAATTTTTCATCGATACCTCCACCTTCTTTGACAAGACTCATGCCCCACATCAAACATAGAGGGCCCATGAGGTCCTTGCTCCGGGGCAATATCTAATGTCAAGGGAGGCAATTTATCCTTATCCCTCCCACCCCTGGCTCTGGTTCATTGGAAAATCATTCAATTCCTAAAACCCCCCATTCCCTGTTTCAGCCTCAAGTCCCCATTTTCCACAGAGCCACAGAGGCCACTGCTACCACAGCCACTGTCATGGGAGTGAATCGATGGGCAGCTAGAAGTCTTCCTTCAGTGCTGCCTCCATGCCTGCCAACAGTCTTTGACGATGACTTCATGCCACCAGAGCAGACAGTAGAGGATACCTATGAGGTCTCAGTTGCTACAGAGACCACTGCAGGCACAGCTACTGTTGATTTTGGAGTGTACAGATCAGCAGCTAAATGCCCTGTCCCAATGCTGCCTCCAAGTCTGCCACTTGTCTTTGAAGTTGACTACAAACTGCCAGGGGAGGCAGTAGAGGGCACCACCAAGTGTCCAGTTATCAGTGAAACAAACAATGATGTGTCCATTCACCTCAAAGAGGACATGGCAGCTGATCAAAGCCCTCCTGACCCTGCAGCACTGCCTCCAAGCTCGCCATGTATCCGAGACTCTGACCACAAACTGACCGAGGAGACAAAGAGGATGCCACCGAGTCCTCCGTTACCACAGCGATCACTGCAGACACATCCATTGTCCAGGGAGAGGACCTGCTGGGTGATAAAAGCCCGGCTCCAATGCTGCCTTCAAAGTCCAGTTATCAGTGAACTAAATACAATATCCTTTTAGCCAGCTACATTCGTTCGCAGCGACGCCGTTTTTCAAACAAAGTCAACACAGCAGCCATTGCTAGCTAGCCAACACTACCAGCTAGCTGTACTGTAGTAGCTAAATACAATATCTTTGTGCTAGCTAGCCAACGTTTAATTATTGCTGCGTTATGAAAGAACTAGACACGGACACGAATTATCTGTTTAGTGTGTTAACACACTATTGGTAGTTTGTTGTAACCAAGTATTGGTGCTAAACTGTGTGTTATTGGATGCTAGCATGCTAGTTAGCTATGGCGTCATAGTTAGTTAGCTGAATAAAGTAAGTTGAGTCTATTCCTTGAAACATTGAACGCGCTGTAGTTTACAACAATTCTAATTTCTAAAGTGGAAGTTGGGAGAGTTTTATTCGGGTGGTTCAGTGAAACAATTATAGTTTCTGAGGTGGAAGTTGGGAGAGTTATATTTTTTTGGTGAGGGAGGCCCTGCTCTCTCCTTTCCCAGATGTTTAGTTCATTTCATTCCGATCTCCTCTGCATTATTGTAGCCATCTGCTACAGCCTGTCAACTATGCCTCTGCCTATCCCTGTTCTCTCCTCTCCGCACAGGCTACACAAACGCCTCACACCGCGTGGCTGCTGCCTCTCTAACCTGGTGGTCCCTGCACGCACCACACACCTGGAGTTCCAGGTCTCAGGCAGCCTCTGGAACTGCCGTTCTGCTGCCAACAAGGCTGACTTCATCCCAGCCTATGCTACCCTCCAGTCCCTCGACTTCCTGGCGCTGACGGAAACATGGATTACCACTGAAAACACTGCTACTCCTACTGCTCTCTCCTCATCTGACAATGTGTTCTCGCATACCCCGAGAGCATCTGGTCAGAGGGGTGGTGGCACAGGAATCCTCATCTCTCCCAAGTGGTCATTCTCAATTTTTCCCCTAACCCATCTGTCTATCTCCTCATTTGAATTCCCACGCTGTCACAGTCACTAGCCCATTTAAGCTTAATATCCATTGTCATCTATCGCCCTCCAGGTTCCCTTGGAGAGTTCATCAATGAGCTTGACGCCTTGATAAGTTCCTTTCCTGAGGATGGCTCACCCCTCACAGTTTTGGGGGATTTCAACCTCCCTACGTCTACATTTTACTCATTTCTCTCTGCCTCCTTCTTTCCACTCCTCTCCTCTTTTGACCTCACCCTCTCACCGTCCCCCCCTACTCACAAGGCAGGCAATACGCTTGACTTCATCTTTACTAGATGTTGCTCTTCTACTAATCTCACTGCAACTCCCCTCCATGTCTCCGACCACTACTTTGTATCCTTTTCTCTCTCGCTCTCCTCCAACACTACTCACTCTGCCCCTACACAGATGGTAACGCGCCGCCACAACCTTCGCTCTCTCTCTCCCACTACTCTCTCCTCTTCCATCCTATCATCTCTTCCCTCTGCTCAATCCTTCTCCCTCCAATCTCCTGATTCTGCCTCCTCAACCCTCCTCTCCTCCCTTTCTGCATCCTTTGACTCCCTGTGTCCCCTATCCTCCGGCCGGCTCGGTCCTCCCCTCCAGCTCAGTGGCTTGATGACTCATTGCGAGCTCACAGAACAGAGCTCCGGGCAGCTGAGCGGAAATGGAAGAAAACTAAACTCCCTGCCGACCTGGCATCTTTTCACTCCCTCCTCTCTACATTTTCTTCATCTGTTTCTGCTGCTAAGGCCACTTTCTACCATTCTAAATTCCAAGCATCTGCCTCTAACCCTAGGAAGCTCTTTGCCACATTCTCCTCACTGCTGATCCCCCCCCCCCCCCACCCCCCCCCCCCCCCCCCCCCCCCCCCCCCCCCCCCCCCCCCCCCCCCCCCCCCACCCTCCTCCCCTCTCTGTGGATGACTTCATCAACCACTTTGAAAAGAAGGTTGACGACATCCGATCCTCGTTTGTTAAGTCTAATGACACTTCTGGTCCTGCTCACACTGCCCTACCCTATGCTTTGACTTCTTTCTCCCCTCTCTCTCCAGATAAAATCTTGTGACTTGTGACTGCAGGCCGCCCAACAACCTGCCCGCTTGACCCCATCCCCTCCTCTCTTCTCCAGACCATCTCCGGTGACCTTCTCCCCTACCTCACCTCGCTGATCAAACTCATCCTTGACCGCTGGCTATGTCCCTTCTGTCTTCAAGAGAGCTAGAGAGTTGCACCCTTTCTCAAAAAACCAACACTCGATCCCACTGATGTCAACAACTACAGACCAGTATCCCTTCTTTCTTTTCTTTCCAAAACTATTGAGTGTGCCGTCTTTAGCCAACTCTCTTGCTATCTCTCTCAGAATGACCTTCTTGATCCAAACCAGTCAGGTTTCAGGACTGGTCATTCAACTGAAACTGCTCTTCTCTGTGTCACGGAGCTCTCCGCACTGCTAAAGCTAACTCTCTCTCCTCTGCTCTTGTCCTTCTAGACCTGTCTGCTGCCTTTGATACTGTGAACCATCAGATCCTCCTCTCCACCCTCTCCGAGCTGGGCATCTCCGGCGCGGCTCACTCCTGGATTGTGTCCTACCTGACCGGGTCGCTCCTACCAAGTGGCGTGGCGAGAAGCTGTCTCCGCACCACGTGCTCTCACCACTGGTGTCCCCCAGGGCTCAGTTCTAGGCCCTCTCCTTTTCTCCCTATACACCAAGTCACTTGGCTCTGTCATATCCTCACATGGCCTCTCCTATCATTGCTATGCTGACGATACACAACTAATCTTCTCCTTTTCCCCCTTCTGATAACCAGGTGGCAAATCGCATCTCTGCATGTCTGGCAGACATATCAGTATGGATGACGGATCACCACCTCAAGCTGAACCCTGGCAAGACGGAGCTGCTCTTCCTCCCGGGGAAGGACTGCCCGTTCCATGATCTCGCCATCACGGTTGACAACTCCGTTGTGTCCTCCTCCCAGAGCGCGAAGAGAGTTGTCGTGACCCTGGACAACACCCTGTCGTTCTCTGCTAACATTAAGGCGGTGACCGATCCTGCAGGTTCATGCTCTACAACATTAGGAGAGTACGACCCTGCCTTACACAGGAAGCGGCACAGGTCCTAATCCAGGCACTGGTCATCTCCCGTCTGGATTACTGCAAACTCGCTGTTGGCTGGGCTCCCTGCCTGTGCCATTAAACCCTACAACTCATCCAGAATGCCGCAGCCCATCTGGTGTTTTAACCTTCCCAAGTTCTCTCACGTCACCCCGCTCCTCCGCACACTCCACTGGCTTCCAGTTGAAGCTCGCATCTGTTACAAGATCATGGTGCTTGCCTATGGAGCTGTGAGGGGAACGGCACCTCTGTACCTTCAGGCACTGATCAGTCCCTACACCCAAACGAGGGCATTGCGTTCATCCACCTCTGGCCTGCTGGCTCCCCCTTCCTCTGCGGAAGTATAGTTCCCGCTCAAGCCCCAGTCAAAACTGTTCGCTGCTCTGGCACCCCAATGGTGGAACAAGCTCCCTCACGACGCCAGGACAGCGGAGTCACTCACCACCTTCCGGAGACATTTGAAACCCCACCTCTTTAAGGAATACCTGGGATAGGATAAAGTAATCCTTCACAACCCCCCCCCCCCCCCCCCCTTAATTATAAAAAAAAAAAAAAAAGTTGTAAAATTTTGTAAAGTTGTTTAACCCACTGGCTATAGGGTGAATGCACCAATTTGTAAGTCGCTCTGGATAAGAGTGTCTGCTAAATGACGTAAATGTAAATGTAAATGTAAACAGCTAAAGGAGAAGAGAGTTTTAAAACGGCCTCTCTTCAGTCTGAGCTGGACATCACTGAGCCCAGAGACTTCCTGCTCTAGTGGATGTAGAGGGGCTGCACTGAGATGAGGGAGAGGAGGAAGGAGGAGGAGTGGGTGGAGAGGAATATGATAGAGAGGAATATGATATAGGGATTAGAATAGAGGGGAATATGATAGAGGGAATGTATTGAGAGGAATGTGACAGAGAGGATTTGTTTCATTAGATCACTTTAAGACTTAAAACCTCTTAGGCTGACAGTCCCCCGAAATCGGGCGCTAGAATTTCTTTAAAAAATATGTAAATGTTTACATTACTTATTTGATTGATTTCCCACCGTTTTCTATTTCAGAAGACATCCATCCAGACCTTCCTAGAACCACGTAAACGTCCTCTGTCGAATAAACTTGTATTTGCCTCCCTCTGGTGGTCGGCTGCATCATTACATCCATTTATATCACTTAACTCTAATGTTAAGTCAAAGGGGCGTTCCAGGAAAAAACATTTATCCAGCTTGACTGCTTCACGGCACAGACATGGCAAAGCAATCACTGAATTTGTCTCGAGCAGGCAGAGCTAAATACATAACTTTCATAGTTCTACTATAAAGAATGCGACCTACAAACTTTCCTAAACCTAAAATAAGTCAAGAAGTTAATTTTGTGTGGAAGTCAAACATTTTGTTCAGAATGACAAAATTGAGACCTTTACATAGCCCTTCTCCCATTGTCTATAGGCGGGATGCACACTGGTTAAATGGCCCAAATGTTAATTTAGACATTCAAACATTTTTACAGATTTTGACTATCACTAATGTCATGAAATGTTTGCAAAGTAGTAAGAAGGTTGTATTATACTTTCCTTGTGTACTAGATCATATGGGTTGAAAAGTGTTTTTTCTCAGACATAATGAAAATTCCAGATGAAAGCTAAAGGTCATAGCTCCTGGGGGAGGGACACCACTACATTAAATAAAATATTGCCCTCTTGCTAGATTGATGACTAAAGCCCTAGTGAACACAGTGCAAAATGGTTGTCAGAGCTCAACTGGTTAAATACAAGACCTGTTTCATTGTGAAATATATGTGTTCAAGTCTAATAATTTGCTCTATAATCTTTTCTGCTCTGTATGTAAGTTTATCTATTTAAGCTGTTTGGATTGTTCTTGATATAACATTGGGCACCGTTGAAAAAGAGACACTGGTCTCAATTGGGATTGATAGAGGGAATATGATAGAGGAATATGATGGAGTGGAATATCATAGAGAATGAATTGAGGAATGTGGGACGCTCTTGAGCAACAAAGGTTGTCTGTTTGGTTATATCACTGGAAAGACATGGATAAGAAAATGTTCAAACATATTTTTAAAACAATGGGCGCTGTTGGCAGGTCTACAAAATACTGTTCTATAGTCAGCTGATATTGATTTCCTTATTTCATAATTTATTAAACTAAAATGCTAAAACATCAATGACACCTACTCGTCAATTACATTTTTTTGGGCCTATATAATTACACATCCAGCTAATTTTATCCCCTCTATGAGCATGCGTACCGTAAGATACCGTAAGGATCACTCGACTGCAACATCTCTGGTTGATTTAATCGATCAATGGCTCAGGTCACTTGACCAAGATCAACTTGTGGATGAGCTGCTTCTTGATTTTAGTGCTGCATTTGACCTTGTTGATCATATGGCTAATAGCTGAGGCCATTGAAGAGAGATGTTTTCTTGAACCCTCATTTCTTTTTTGGAAACTTTGTTACTGAGGTGACATAGACTATGGAAAACTTGTTTTACTGTAGTAAGGTAGCCTATGTATTTCATTGATGATGATGTTGATGATGCAAAATATTGACATTAGTGGTAGGCTGAGATCGAACAAACAACCTAAGTAAGCCTGGCTGCTAGTTATGATATCTAAAAACATATTGACTTTTAATTAGGCAACAACACATGTCGTTTGAATGGTCACCATTTGATATGAGTTACAACATTTTATTTAAATAAAAAATTAGGTTATATGGATTCATTGTATATATTAGGTATGACTGTGCTGCATAGGTACAAAAAATCTAAAATAAATAAACGAAATTGTGCCAGCATTTGATTACACATGAAAGCTGCGGTGGGTAAACCATGGCAATGGGGACTCCATTGTGACATCACAAGATTCAGATTCTGGAAGGTTACCTGTGTGCACAGACAAACTGAACAGTGCAAAGAGACTGATTCAACTAACCACTGACAGATTATTAATGTCCTATTTCATTTGTGAGAGAACATACTGCTTACTTCAGAGGTAGGTTGTAATATAACTATTGTGAATGTGTTTCAGTAGTATAACTTATTTTCAAATTACTTGTTTTTGAATGTGACATTTTAAGTATGACCTAACATGACTAGTGAAAACTGTTGAAGAGAGATAGTTTATGTCGTATATGATGAGTGGTAGCAATTATTGCTGTCAACAAAAAGTCCGCTATGCTGCATCGTGTTCGAGGCTTTTATTAAAATCACGAATTTACAGCATAGATACAGACTCGCGATGTCCGGAGAACGGCTCCCCAGATTACTATGGCCGTTCTGCCGTCTCATCGTTTACCCCCCTATTTATAAACAATGCAAAAAGAGGAGTGACTCCCCTCTTCTGGCCAATCACCAGTCTCCCCTGGGCATCACCCTCCCAACGCTACATTTGAACTAAGATCATAAAACAACATTCTTTGTTCCTCCAAAACATTTTAACAAAGGCATAATCTTCAGATACGATATTCCCCCCTTTCGAGACGAAATAAACGTCTCGAAACAACAGAATAAGATTATGACTATTAACCATTTATCTTATTGAGTATCTTTAACATTAAACCAAACCCATTCTCCTCTAGAGTGTAAATACCTTTCTATGAAATACCTGTTTTATGAAGTGTGAATACATTACTATGACATATGAAGTGTGAATACATTAACTATGAAATATGAAGAAATCTCTATGGAGTGTAAGAGCGAAAAAAACTGTCCAGCAGCCATCATCCATATCAATCAAGACAGTAAAATTCTCTCACGGTCCCTCTGCCCCAGGCAACCACCGTCGGTACCCAGATAACCTCATAACTCATGTGAAAATGCATTTGAAAGTATGATGCAACTAACACACATGTCGGGCCCTGCAAACAAAAAGCATCACCGAAATAAACAAAACACTCTAAGATCCTTACATGTAGTCAATAACATCAAACATCATTCTACAAAATTAATCCCTGAGGCCTATTACACAATTATGTATTACACATGTCTTATATTTCATTGCAGACACTGGAATGTAGTCCACTACACTTCATCTCCTCCGTAGTCTCTCCTCCAATGGACTTGTTGATGATGGAATCAGCCACATCCTCCTTGTTTCATCTCCTCCAGTCATATTGTCCCTTCATATTGTCTTTTGTTTGAGTATTCCAATCTCCACATGTTCTCCCCAAATGCTTCTGGAATGACAAGAAAATAAAACGACCAAACAGTATATTTTGCAAAACAACATTTTCAAATTAAACCTCAACATCAATTTTAAGAATATAAAAATGACCTATAAATGATGTATGAATCACATTAACCTATCCCCCCCTTGATTCATAAATCATACCAACATCACCCTACTATTGAAAAAAATTTTTTTTGAAAAATAATCAACTCATAAAAAAAAAAAGATATTTATCCATCAGTAGTCATCCATCTTTATCCAGATCAGGAACAGTCAACACCGGCATCTGAGTGTTGTCTCCAGGAATCACTCTCCAACCTATCTCAATATCATAACTTTCTCAAAGGTAAGTAACAAATTACAAACATCACCCAGTGTTATCAAAGCTGAAACTCAAATCTGACCCATCACTGCCCCTACTGGCCTAATGATCTTTGCAACCAAATCTTCTCAGATCTCCCAAAACATCCCATTTATAATGTCATCTATAACCCCAGTGATCTTATCTGAACTATCTGGACTCAAAGTATAACTAATATTTATCAATATGATCTTCCCAAATGTTACACCATAACCATGAATAAAGTCCCCCCTTCTCCTTAGCGGACTTATTCTTCAATGATAGGCTTGAAGCCTATGACATGTCCCTTTTCATCCTATTTTGAACTCTAATTTTCAGATCGATCTGTGTTCGATGCTACTCTCCTCTTTTAATAGTAAAAGCCTCATATGGAAGCTTCAACGTTGACATGTAACCAAATCCTGTCCATCCCCCCCCCTAATATAAGTATATATATTTTATCATCACAAACCCACCAAATATCTCTAAAATTCCCCATAGTCATAGGCAAAAGCTAATCTTTTAACCATCAAAGTCCTGCTCTTCTTACTACCTGATACCTAAAAAGTACATATTTCTCATTACTACCCTTAAGGTCATGCTTATCCAAAGTTAGCATATAACATCACACTCTGATCTCCCATAAACATACCCCTTACCTCATATGTTTTTATTAGAACAAAAACAACTTTTATCCCTCAATATTTCACCTGAATACTTCAGGATTCCATTGTTACCTGATATCTTTTTCCCATTTAACAATTCCCATATTTAATTCACATTAACCCAACTCCACTAACCCTAGGCTTAAAACCACTGTTCTGACAACTACATTATTTTATCTGTCAATTACTGTTGCCAATACACAGTCTGACAAATCATAGGACTGACCCATACCTGATAGAGGCCGCGCGACCGTCTAACACGTTTTTGGTGTTGGAATTCTCACAGACATGGACCTTCAAGATTCCTCACTGATCTTACAGAATGAGTTAATATCTCTAATAATTCCACAACAAAGAACGAGCGGTACTGATCAGATACCCCCCCCCTGTCTGTCATTAAAATGCAAAGACCTCATCCTGTATCTCCATGATGAATCTATATTCTCTCTACTACTCTCTGTTCTCCTATTTTAACCCTATTCATACTAATCATTGACAGCACTCTCCATCCATAACATAACCCCTAAGTCCTTCTTGCTAAACCCCTTTAATTTCAGAACAATTGTTGTCGATGCCATACTCCCTACATCGTATCATTTAATCCCTTCCAAAGTACCATTAAAGTAAGTTGATTTAGTTGCTGTATCAACCCTAATTACTTCTAGTGCAAAGGTTCCCATTATCCTCTGTGTCTTATCTACTGTTTGGAATGATCTACTGTCCATTCAGTTCTACTCCTCCTGCAACTCCCCCTCAATGACTGTGGAGGCTACAACAGACCTCAACTCTTCCATTATAAGCGTTACTTTATGATTACATAGCCCCTTTAACCATAATAATTCCTAACCGGAACAAATTCTAAAATGCTTGCCCTAAAATAAGTACACCATATATTCTCCCTGACCTTTCTCTGTAACATTTACGCAAACATAAGTGAACAGTCATCCTCCTAACCCTCTTCTAAACTATACCTCCTTTTACTCCTGGTCCTGATAACAATACTTATTCTCCATATTATCTCTCCATATGGGAGAAACGTCCCCATCTTAAACCTAATAAGTATTTTCCCCCTAAAATGGTGGCTGCTGTATTGGTTCCCTTATAATCAAATGCGATATTTTATGGCTTTAATAACTATCCATATTGAAAGAGTTAAATTGCTTCTCCCTGTTGTTCTAATAGACTGAGTGTTTAATGTCCTTATTTACACCTAGTTTTTTTCCCCCAATTTTCCCCCATATCTCAGGTCCTTTCTCTGAAATCCCTGACTTTCAACGTTTGATTACACAAAATACACCCTATAATGACCTTTGATCTCCCTGCTGAAACTGTACATATAGATACTCAATCACCCTCAATCTTCTCTTATCATTCAGCAACACATACTTTCTCATGCATCTGCCCTATCAGATCTAAACTCCTACCCTATCTTCCCACTAAACTTTAAAATGTCCTTCCTCACTGTTCTCTCTCTGTCTTACTACTAACTTTGAAAACTTAGCTTACTGTCTCAGAGTTCTTCCAACCCTAATCTACTCCTAACTTATATTTTAATCTAATCTTTTCTCTCATAACATTTAAAACCTTTTCCCCTGATTTATTGACAAAATCTCTTACCACCAATTTTGGAATATGTGATTGGGAAGTTCCCCACCTGCTTCTGACTCATTACACACAGACTTGGGCAAAAACGACTAACCACCTTTTAGCCTAGCCTGAATCCTTAATGTAAGACTGTAACCAAGAATAATAATCACCCTATTAAGTTTATTTTCCCAAACAGATTGTCTAATAGGCAATCTAAATAAATTATCATCCTTCCTATGATACTTATCTTTTTTAAGCAATGATTCCCAAAAAAACCCTACTTTTTTACAATATTCTACCAGACAGTCCGTCGTCTAGTGTACATCTTATTGTACGCTTCAATTTACACCATGCATCTCTTTCCCAACAATGCCATAGGTATATAACGCAAGTTGTCCTATATTAGTATGTCTCTTTTTACTTCCTCTTTGACTTTTTATAGCAGAGCTCAATTGATTCCCTAAGAGTAATTAAACTGTTTTACTACATCAAACCCCTATCCCTACCCTAATTAATTTTAGCATAGTGAGGATGTTTAACCTCTTTAGGCTGAACACATAAATTTTCCCACTATTCCTATCACCTTCTAATGGCCGGTTGTTTTCAACTGTTTAGCTATTTTCTCTCTCCTCTAATCGAGGCTCTCAGCATGCACCCCCCTTCCGGATCTTCTCTAGAACAGGTGATCTTCACTTTGCTCCTTTCATCTTCCTCTGTTTGTTTTCTCTGTTCTTGGGATTCTCTCAGCAGTTTTCTTGGTCCTGTTCCCTTCTCGTCGTTGACATAATCAGTATTCTCAACCTTAGTTTCTAAGTTCTGTCCTCGAAATATCATCGTCCCATCATCTCTCTTACTTTTCTTCTGTGCCAGTCCTTGTAGGACAAACTCCTCTTGAAAATAAAGCACCTTTAATCTCCAAATCTTCATCGCTTTCTTCATCTTCAACTTCCCTCAGAGATCAAAGCTCGTAGTACCCTTCTTCGTTTCTCTCTTGCCAACTTCCTTCTGATCACAGAGTCCATATCCACCCCATGACCTCTCTCAATCACTGCTCATCTTCATCATCCTCTTCTCCTTCACGTTCCCGACCTCTCATTTTCTTCCGTCTTCTGGATTCATCTTCATCGTTGTGTTTCTGCTGGTACCCTATCTATTATTTGTTCATCTTAATTTCTGATGCAATAATCACTCCTAGATGATCATTGTAAGCTGAGAATAAACATCCCTAAGCTCTACTTTTTAGCCCTATCGTTATCGCTGGAATATTTTTATCAATTTCTGTTTGAATGCAGGGCACTTTTGTTTCACTTGCCGGATAGCCTAGCAACACTTTAATTAAAGGATTACCACTATTTCACCCCGTGTAATGACTTTCATAGTCCTGATATCTTTTTCCCCCATTGTAACAAGTCCCTTTCTCTTCCTTTATTTGTGAACTATGTTATTCTAGACTGTATAGCCTAAGGCTTACCCCCTTAAATTATTTAATATAACCCCTAACAACTCCAAATAAATCCTGAATAATTAAACCCAATTTTTAAATTTCCTATATCCGAATGTTCACCAACTCTATCCCATTAGTGGTTGGCTATATTACCACAACCCCTCTACTGCAAGTAAATGCAAGTTAGTCATCTTCTAGACTAAATACCCATAAACAAAGCCTTTAACCCCTTGCTCTAACCCCTAATTATCATAAATTTACCGAAGAATCCTCATCCATCCTTGAATTCCCAACACATCTGTAATCAAAACCCAGTGATATAACAGAGCCACCAAAATAACATTTTTAATGAATAGTATGTGCCAAGCCTATGTAAAATTGTCATAACATCACATATTCTGTTAGAATGATTTTGTGTACTAGCCTGATCCGATCCTCTCGTCTGCCTCGTCACACCTTGTTCGTGACGCACTACGTCAGCAACGCCCTTCTCCTCTCTCTCTCCTCTTTATTTTAATCCGTCTTTTAATTATTTAATTCAATTTATTATAATCCGCTACCATATATCTAATTTATAATTCATAGGGCTACAAAACACAATTCATCCTTTTACCAATCGCAGATTAAACTAGAATCATCGTGTTTAAAATGTTCCTCTGTCTGTTTTCCCATGGCAGGTAACGCCAAATGGGACCTATGACCTTAAGCCACCATTTTTGTTTTGTAGTAGGCTTAGCCCAACCTCATTTCGTAGTTTTTAGCCCCCGTAAATCAACACGTGTCCTAATCTCGTGTCATAAACTCCCCCTTTCTGTCGGGTAGTATCGCAAAATTAAACGCATGCGCACCACCATTCAAAAATCCCTTTTCACCGTGAAAGGAAGATTTTCTATTCTCTCTCCCCAAACAGACAGAATAACACTCCAACTGGTAACTCTCGTTTTCCCCTCCTAGTCCAACAACATTTAACAGCGCTCACAAACATACAACCTGACTTTACAGACAGTGACAAGTTTAAGAGACTTTAATCCATCGCAATGGCAATCTCTATGTGATATCCGTTAGCATGTAGGCAGCGATCCACCACAATTAGCATGTAGCATTAGCATTTAGCTTAGCCCAAGGTACACTGCAACACACAAACACAGTTAGCATTTTAGCCTTTAGCATTTTTACATTAGCATTTAGCCACGATGTCCCACGTGGCCTGAAACAATCCAGCATTAACGCCAACCTCTAGCTAACTGCAGCCCTACTAGCTATACAAATGAACACCCCGCACCGTGGCCAAAATCATCATCATCACCATTATCTCGCGTCTAACTTTTTGTTGCCTTGAAGATGAATCTCATATCAGCGGTTATCCCCAACATTATCTCCCGTCGGCTATAGAAGAGAAGTATAACATAAATACAACATTTCACTTCATAATTTCCCGCTTAAGGATCAACCTGACCCAATCTAACTAAGTCCCGATTTTGTGGCCCATTCCTAAGAATCGCCTCGATCAAGAGGTCTTGTCCGTATTCACGGTGCCTAACTATGCAGACGTCTTCCTACATTTATTATCTACCATCCATTGTCACCCCGTTACCAATGATTTATACACTTTCAAAACTTAATCCTACCGTTTAATGCTCTCCATTCCAATTAACTGCCGTTCTTGATGGAATAAATTTTAGCAGACTCCATTCGACCGCGCAATAACAACCATCGAGGGCCAGGTCATAATGGAACATCCCTTCAGTTGTACACAAGTCATAGTCCAATCTAAACCAACTCCGAAGCGGTAAGAACACTCACCCTTTTTTTCGGCCATGCTTCAGAGAGTTAGCCTGGCGGTTGACTTGAAACACAGAGAGAGACGCAAACCCAGCCCCACGTTGGGCGCAATTATGTCGTATATGAATGAGGTGGTAGCATTATTGCTGTCAACAAAAAGTCCGCTATGCTGCATCGTGTTCGAGGCTTTTATTAAAAATCACGAATTTACAGTCATAGATACAGACTGTCGGCGATGTCCGAGAGCACCCGACTACGGCTCCCCAGATTACTATGGCCGTTCTGGACGTCTCTCATCGTTTACCCCCTATTTATAACAATGCAAAAAGAGGAGTGACTCACCCCTCTCTTGCCAATCACCAGTCTCCCGGGGCATCACCCTCCCTAACGCTACATTTGAACTAAGATCATAAAACAACATTCTTTGTTTCCTCCAAAACATTTTACAAAAGCATAATCTTCAGATACGCTAGTTTGCTTGAGTCCTCTTTTTTGTGAGAAAATGCTTCATCCTGACACATCTGATATGTCATGTTACAATTGAAGTGAGCCAGACTCCTATGGCTAATGCATTCTATTGATGACATAAAAAAATACCTCTCTCTGTGTTATCACCACATATGTGTGTTATCATTATCTCAATAAATTGTACCAAATGTGTAGTTTGTGTAAAAAAACAAGTACGCCTACCTAATTTTGTAGACTGATTAATTTCTAATAAGAATAATATGTTCTTAATTGAATGGACATCCATTTCAGAAAAAATTTGGGTTGAATTGATAGAACCTCTTTAATTGAGGTGCACTCAGGGGCACTCAAAGAGAAGACTGCCGTTTTTTTACCTCCTTGGTTTTTAAAAATAGATGAAACTGTACAAGTTTAGGTCCTGCATGGATATAGAGTCTTTTCTAACCCAAACACAGTGTTTTTCCAATGATATCATTGCGAACTGATTAGTGTGGTTTTTGGTGAGAACCAGGCCCAATCTGGAGTAGAGCTACGATGAGGGGTTGAATAAGGCTCAATAGTACGTTGTACAGAAAGAGCCTGAAGTTTTTGCATTTTAAAGTCTGTGTTGTGCTTTTTTCATCTCCAATGGCTTAACGCCTTGCATCACAATAATGCGTCATAAAGGATATTGTTCACAAAATTGATAAGAACAGCCTAATCGTATTTCATTTGAACTTGGTCGCTTTCCAGTACCACTGTTTACCTACGATTCATGATAGGCCTATTGCGTAGACATATCTGGAAGGATCAGGATTCTCACTTGCTTAATTTGTAGAGTAGCTGGGAAGAAAACGTTGTGCACATTGTAAAGAGATGCTTGTTTTTGTGTTAGCAACACCCACTTACTACAACGTTATTGTATTTTCCAGAGTTATTGTTAGCTAGAGGAAGACATGGAGGGGTTCACGCTGACACAGAGGAGGGGTGAGTGTCCGGTTGGAGGAAAGGGGCGATCAGACAGGACTACGTGATGGAGCTGGGAGCCCAGGTTGGCTCTGGTTTTTGCAATCCCCAAAGATCAGGAAAGAAGATGAGAGGATTTGGTTCAAGACTAGGAAAATGCCAAGACTGATTGTGGTAGGTAACAGACCAACTTTGACAAAGTCGACTAGAGTTCTATTTAACAATATTAATTAAAGCAAATATAAGTTATTGTAAGGCAAAAATGTTCCATATGCCATGGAATGTAAGCTAACAATGTTTTGTCCTTAGTTCTTTTTGTATTAGGCTACACCATGCCAATGCTTATAATTGTTCTTGTCTAAATGTTGTTGTATCATGTCTGTCTGTTTCAGTGTATTTATGTCCTCAAGTTCTTAATAATTGTCTTGTCATAAAAATATAAACAACCGTTCTATCATAGAACGCTCATATCAGGATTATGTGGTTGTCTCACCTAGCTACCTAAGTTTGAATGCACTAACTAACTATGAAGGTTTCGTTCTGGATAAAAGCGTCTGATAAATGGCTTCAAATGTAAATGTTATGCTGGGTGTGGGCATGTATTTTTACACTTAGCTGGCCCATTGGCTAGGGGACGCCAGGGTTTGGACAGACGGAGTTCCTCCTTCAGACTCCTTTACTCATTACATTTGTTGAAGCACCTTGGTCCGCAATTACAGGCCTCGAGTTCTTCTGGGTATGACGCTACAAGCTTGGCACAACCTGTATGTGAGGAGTTTCTTCTCCATTACTTCTCTGCAGATGCCTATCAGCTCTGTCAGGTTGGATAGGGCGTGTCAGCTGAACAGCTATTTTCATTTCTCTCCAGAAGATGTTTAGACCGGGTTCAAGTCTGGTTTTCTGGCTGGGCCACTCAAGGACATTCAAAGAACTGTCCCTAAATCCACTCCTGCGTTGTTCTTTGCTGGGTGCTTAGGGTTGTCCCCGTTGGAAAGGGGAACCTTAGCCCATCTGGGTCCTGATGCCTGGACGGGTTTTATCAAGGATTTTTCTTAAATGCTCGTTTTCCCTTTTCCTTGATCTGACCCTTCTCCAAAAATCAAATAAAATTTTTTTGTATGTGCCAATACAACGGTGAGACCTTACCCGGAAATGTTACTTACAACCCCTTTCCCCAAAAATGCGTTCAAGAAAAAGAGTTAAGAAAATTTTACTAATACACTAAAAAAAAAAAATAAAAAAATTAAAACAATAAAAAAATAACGAGGCTATAACAAGGGGTACCGGGACCGAGTAATGTGTGGGGTACAGGTTATTGAGGTAAATTTGTACTTTTGGGAGGGGTTAAGTAACTTGAAGATAAAAAAACGCGAGTGCGCAGTTAAAAAAAAAAGGGGGGGGGTTTCAGTAAAAAGTCTGGGGGGCCATTTTTATTAATTGTTCAGCAGTTTATGGGTTGGGGTAAAGCTCTTAAGGGGCCTTTTGGACCTAGACTTGGCACCTGGTGCTTTC
>JAGTTL010001123.1:0-17000 GCA_036851935.1 Coregonus suidteri
TGGAGAGGAGAGAGCCCGATCCGTCGAGACCAGCTTGTCAACCGGATCCTGCCACTACACCTCAGCACCCGGAGGGATCCATGATATCCCGACCACGGGAGTTCGACGGGACAGCGGCGCTGTGCCAAGATTCCTCCTCCAATTGGAAAGCTCTACTTCTCCAGCATTCCGGCCGGTTCCATCTGAGCGTGGAGAAGGTGTCCGCCCTAGTACTCCTGCCTCTCGGGAAAGCCCTGGAGTGGGCCAACGCGGTGTGGAACGAAGGAGGAGCCGCGTTGGAGAACTACGGGGAGTTCGCTCGCCTCTTCCGGGCGGTCTTCGATCACCCGCCCGAGGGTCGAGAGGTGGGCGACCACCGGCTGATCCACCTGAGGCAGGGGGCGAGGATCTGCGCAGGACTTCGCATTGGAGTTTCAAACTCTGGCAGCTGGGGTCCCGGGTGGAACGAGCAGGCCCTGATCGACCAGTTCGGTGCCATCTGCGGGAGGAAACGTCCGACGGGAGCTAGCCTGCCGTGACACCATGTTGTCCTTCTCGCAACTGGTGGACATGGCCATTCGTTTGGACAACCTGCTGGCAACCATAGGACCGTCCTGGAGGAGGTCTGCCCATTTCCATCCGGCCGACTCAGATTCCAGAACCGATGGAGATGGGTGGAACCGCTAGCGGAGAGAGCGGAGGACGACAGTGCCACAACTGGTGGTGCGAAGGGACATTTCACCACACGTTGTCGTCAACGCTCTTCTGGGTTTGGTGGCGGCAGCAGGCAGGGCACTCTCGCATCACCCCAGGGGGGGGTATCAAACACCACACTCGTTCAGAGCCCTCTGCTGCGCAACTGTAAAATACTCGTCTCCTTTCTCTGAGCACATGGTAGTTCCCCAGTGTAAGGCGGCTAGTCGAATTCAGGGTTGCAGCTGGGAACTTTATGGACAGGGCATTCGCACACCGGTATAGGCATTTCCTTGATTGCCCTATCCATTCCACACCCCATCAGTAGCACTTGATAGTCGACCATTAGGGTCCGGGTTGGTTAAGGAAGTTACTGCACCAGTCACCATGATTACACAGGAGACTATTGTGAGCAGTCTTACTTTTTTCCATTATTGAGTCTCCTGCTTTCCCTGTGATATTAGGTATCCCTTGGCTAGCCACTCCACAACCTCACCTTCTCATGGCAAAGAGGGTTCTCACGGGGGGTCGTGAGAGTGTCAGTGGTGTCTAGGTGTTTCCGTTGGTGCGACCACGGTGGAAAGTCCAGACAGTACCTCCACCGTGCGCATTCCCCTTGAATACCTCGATCTGGCGCAAGCGTTTCCTCTAAAACGCAGGCGACTAAATTACCACCTCATCGTGAGGGGCATTGCGCGCGATAAACCTCCGGGTAGAACGCTGTACCTCCCAGGAGTCATATATACCCCTGTCACATGCTGAAACGGTGGCTATGGAAACATATGTCACCGAGTCCCTGCGCCAGGGGTATATACTCCCTCTCCACTTCACCCGCCTCCCTGGAGTTTCTTCTTTGTGAAGAAGAAGGACGGAGGTCTGCTGCGCCCGTGCATTGATTATCGACCACTGAACAGGGAGACGTAATATTTAGTTTATCCTCTCCCCTCATTCCTTCAGTGATTGAATTCAATGCATGGGGCGCGCTTCTTCACCAAATTAGATCTCAGGAGTGCGTACAAACCTGGTGCGTGTCCGAGAGGGGGAATGAGTGGAAAGACAGCATTCAGCACAACCACGGGGCATTATGAATACCTGGTGATGCCCTATGGTTTGATGAATGCTCCCTCAGTTTTCCAGTCCTTTTGTGAACGAGGTGTTTCGGGACATGGCTTGGTCGCGGTGTAGTGTCTCACATCGATGGCATCCTGGTGTGTTATTCCCGCTACGCGCGCCGAGATGTGTCCCTGGTTCCCATGGTGCTGGCCCGACTGTTGAAAATGACCTTTATGCTAAGGCAGAGAAGTGTATGTTTTTCCAGCAGTCCATCTCCTTCTTGGATACCGCATTCCACCTCAGGTGTGGAGATGGAGGGTGATTGCATTTCAGCCGCGTGTAATTGGCCGACTCCAACCACGGTTAAGGAGGTGCAGAGCTTCCTTGGCTTTGCCAACTATTATCAGAGGTTTATCCGGGACTTTGGCAAGGTCGCAGCTCCCATTTCCTCCCTGTTGAAGGGTGGGCCCGTCCCGGCTCCGCTGGTCTGCTGAGGCTGACCTGGCCTTCAGCAAACTACGGGGTCTCTTTCACCTCAGCCCAGTACTGGCCTACCCCGATTCATCACTAACCGTTTCGTAGTGGAGGTGGATGCGTCCGAGGTCAGGATAGGAGCTGTCCAGTCTCAACGCTCGGTATGCCACCCTAGCTCCGCCCCTGTGCCTTCTTCTCGAAGAAGCTCAGCCCGGCGGAGCAGAACTACGACGTTGGTGAGCGGGAGCTGTTGGCTGTTGTCCGAGCCTTGACCGTGTGGAGGGGGCAAAACACCCTTTCCTCGTCTGGACGGACCACCGTAACCTGGAGTACATCCGGGCAGCGAGGAGGCTGAACCCTCGCCAGGCCAGGTGGGCCCTTATTCTTCACCCGGTTTGATTTTACACTATCATACATTCCGGGTACGAAAGAACGTGAAGGCAGATGCGCTGTCCCGGCTGTATGACACAGAGGAGAGTCCCAGAGACAACACTCCCATACTGCCGGCCTCCTGACATTGTGGCAACCGGTAGTATGGGCAATGGACGCGGATATAGAGCAGGCCGTTTACGCACAGATCCATCTCCACCGCAGTGTCCCAGCTGGGCTGCAGTACGTGCCTGCTCTTATCCGTGATCGTCCTTTCCACCTTCTGATAACCAGGTGGCGAATCGCATCTCTGCATGTCTGGCAGACATATCAGTATGGATGACGGATCACCACCTCAAGCTGAACCCTGGCAAGACGGAGCTGCTCTTCCTCCCGGGGTTAAGGACTGCCAATTCCATGATCTCGCCATCACGGTTGACAACTCCGTTGTGTCCTCCTCCCAGAGTGCGAAAGAGCCTTGGCGTGACCCTGGACAACACCCTGTCGTTTCTCCGCTAACATCAAGGCGGTGACCCGCTCCTGCAGGTTCATGCTCTACAACATTCGGAGAGTACGACCCTGCCTCACACACATGAAGCGGCACAGGTCCTAATCCAGGCACTTGTCATCTCCCGTCTGGATTACTGCAACTCGCTGTTGGCTGGCCTCCCTGCATGTGCCATTTTAAACCCCTACAACTCATCCAGAATGCCGCAGCCCGTTTCTGGTGTTTCCAACCTTCCCAAGTTCTCTCACGTCACCCCCCTCCTCCGCACACTCCACTGGCTTCCAGTTGAAGCTCGCATCCATGGTGCTTGCCTTTGGAGCAGCGAGGGGAACGGCACCTCTGTACCTTCGGGCTCTGATCAGTCCCTACACCAAACGAGGGCATTGCGTTCATCCACCTCTGCCCTGCTGGCTCCCTTCCTTGCGGAAGCATAGTTCCCGCTCAGCCCAGTCAAAACTGTGTTTCGCTGCTCTGGCAACCCAATGGTGGAACAAGCTCCCTCACGACGCCAGGACAGCGGAGTCACTCACCACCTTCCGGAGACATTTGAAACCCCACCTCTTTAAAGGAATACCTGGGATAGGAATAAAGCAATCCTTCTACCCCCCCCCCCCCCACACACACAGCGGAGTCGCTCACCACCTTCCGGAGACATTTGAAACCCCCACCTCTTTAAGGAATACCTGGGGATAGGATAAAGTAATCCTTCTACCCCCCCCCCCCCCCCCCCCCCCCCCCCCAAAAAATTGTAAAGTGGTTATCCCACTGGCTATAGGGTGAATGCATCATTTGTGAGTCGCTCTGGACTAGAGCGTCTGCTAAATGACGTAAATGTGCCCTTGAGCAAGGCACTTAACCCTAATTGCTCCTGTACAAGTCCGCTCTGGAGAAGAGCGTCTGCTAAATGACTTAAATGTAAATGTAAATGTAACATCTACTGGGCACCACACGTCACCCTCCTCTGGTCACCCAGGTATCGGGCCGTACAGTGCGCTGCCTGACCGGAAAAATACTGGTGGCCTACCTTGGCTTAGGACGGTGAGGGTGTAGTCTCCTCCTGCTCAGTGTGCGCCCAGAGTAAGCCACCTAGGCATCTCCCAGCTGGTAAGTTACAACCTTTACCAGTTCCACAACGACCATGGTCTCACCTAAGTGTTGATTTTTCTCTAACTGATCTCCCAAGGTAACACCACCATCCTGGTCGTTGTGGACCTCTTTTCTAAAGCCTGTCGCCTCTCCTCTGCCCGGTCTCCCCACGGCTCTGCAAACTGCGGAGGCCCTGTTGACACACCTGTCTTCCGGCACTATGGGGTACCAGAGGATATAGTGTCTGACCGGGTCCCCAGTTCACGTCCCAAGGTCTGGAAGGTGTTCATGGAACGTCTGGGGGTCTCGGTCAGCCCTGACCTCTGGTTCCACCCCGAGAGTAATGGGCAGGTGGCACGGGTAAATCAGGACGTGGGGAGGTTCCTGCGGTCCTAATGCCAGGACCGGCCGGGGGAGTGGTCGGTGTTCTTGCCATGGGCAGAATATGCCCAGAACTCTCTCCGCCACTCCTCCACTAACCTAACACCTTTCCAGTGTATTCTAGGTTACCAACCGGTTCTGGCACCGTGGCACCAGAGCCAGACCGAGGCTCCTGCGGTGGATGACTTGTTTCGGTGCGCAGAGGAGACGTGGGATGCTGCCCATGTTCACCTCCAACGCTGTGCGTCGTCAGAAGGCCAACGCTGACCGCCACCGCAGTGAGGCCCCTGTCTTTGTACCAGGGGATTGGGTCTGGCTCTCGACCCGGAATCTGCCCCTCTGCCTGCCCTACCGGAATCTGAGCCCGCGGTTTGTGGGGCCGTTCAAAGTCCTGAGGAGAGTCAACGAGGTCACTTATAGGTTATTACTTCCCCCTGATTGCCGTATTAACCCTCGTTTCATGTGTCTCTCCTCAGGCCGGTGGTAGCTGGTCCGCTCCAGGAGTCTGAGGTGCGGGAGGTCCCTCCACCTCCTCTGGACATCGAGGGGGCCCCGGTGTACTCTGTCCGTTCCATCCTGGATTCGAGGCGTTGGGTGGGGGGCCTTCAGTACCTCGTGGAGTGGGAGGGGTACGGTCCGGAGGAACGGTGCTGGGTCCCGGTGAGGGATATCCTCGATCCCTCATGTTGAGGGATTTTCCACCGTCGCCATCCGGCTCGCCCTGCTCACCGCATCCTCCTGGCCGTCCCCAAGGGGGGGGGGGGGGGGGGGGGGGGGGGGGTACTGTCACGACTTCCGCCGAGGCTGCCTCCCCTCCTTGTTCGGGCAGGTTTCGGCATTCAGCGTCACCGGCTTACTAGCTACTGCCGATCCATTTATCATCACTCCATTTGTCTTGTCTTCAATCACACACACCTGGTCCTTATTCCCTCATTAGTCATGGTATAAGTGTTCCCTCTGCTTCCTTGTCTGTGTGGGTGATTGTTTATTGTGGAGGTTAGTGAAGCTCGTGGCGCCTCGTGTATTGTGTATCGTGTATCGACGGGAGTATTTCCTGTGTGCCTTGATTTTCCAGTGTGCCTATTTTGTGCCCTGGAGTTGTGTTTCTGCGTAAACCTGTATTTTGCAGATTAAAGCCTGTTATTCTGTGATTTACCCTCCTGCACCTGACTCCTTCAACACCACCGCATCACAATTATAAATGTGTTGTTTTAGTAGCACGGTTAAATATAGGCTATTATAAATGTGTTCTTTAGTAGCAGGGCAAAATAACACTAGGGCCACTAAAATGTTACTAGATTATTTTTGAATTATTATCGAATTATTATATTGATTTTCTCAATATTTATATACATATTATATGTTTTACATAGATGGGACTCCTGAAAAAAAAATCTCTCCACATACCTGTTTTGGCTCAGTTGGTAGAGCATGGTGCTTGCAACACCAGGGATGTGGGTTCGATTCCCACGGGGGACCAGTACGAAAACAAGTATGACTATGTATGAAGTCGCTGTGGATAAGAGCGTCGGCTAAGTGACATAAATGTAAATACCCAAAGGCCCTGATTCACTTGTATAACCCACATATCATGGAAGTGTGTTTTCCTCTCCTGACCACACACGGTGGTAGGATAGAGCTGTATCACAATTTCATCACCCTTTATTGCAAAGGCACTATCAATCTCATTTTTACATTTTAGTCATTTAACAGACGCTCTTATCCAGAGCGACTTACAGGAGCAATTAGGGTTAAGTGCCTTGCTCAAGGGCACATCTACAGACTTTTCACCTAGTCGGCTCGGGGATTAGAACCAGCGATCTTTCGGCTACTGGCACAACGCTCTTAACCACTAAGCTACCTGCCGCTCCTGTTGCTGTAGTAGGTCTCTTGTCATTTTCATTGAATTCTATACCCATTGATTCTTGAAGAATAGAACTGAGAAATGAGCTTATTATCTAATTCCATGGTAACCCGAGATAAGGTAGTTTTACTCAATTGTTTAACAATTTGTTGCCATTAGTTGTTAAATCAACAGCGCAGGTTTTAGCATCAAAATATGTAAAATAAATCTAATTCTGGTTCTCATGGACTGTCAGTCGTTCCATCCACAGCTTGGTCTAGGAATTTGAGAGGGGTTACACTTCGCCATCCCTTAACCAAGTGGACTGAAATACAAACTCAGGATTGTGACAACAAAACTACTAGGCCTATTGGATATAACTAAAATATAAACAGCTTCAATCCACAGTCAGAGCTATGTGGTTTTCTGTAAGTCAGCTGGTAGAGCACGGCGCTTGTAACGCCAAGGTAGTGGGTTCGATCCCCGGGACCACCCATACACAAAAAAATTAAAATAATGTATGCATGCATGACTGTAAGTCGCTTTGGATAAAAGCGTCTGCTAAATGGCATATTATTATGTTGGGAGATGTGTGTAGACTAATGAATCGGTCATTACAGTTGTCAGTTATACCGCTAGGCGGTGCTATAGGACAGAGATTGAATAATAAAATAATAATATATGTCATTTAGCAGACAATTTCATCCAAAGCAATTTATAGTCATGCATGTAGACATTTTACATATGGGTGGCCCCAACAAGAATTTAACCCATGACCCTTGGCATTGCAAGCACCATGCTTCACCAACTGATCTACACAGGACCTATCTGCCATTGGTCAACTAACCATCCATTGGTTATTATTACAAGAGATCATTTACTATGGCTTCTACAGTCTGTTATATTAAAGGGGGCAGTGCAATAAAAAATGTAATTTTCCTATTTTTTAAATGATATTTCTCTACTATGAGGTCAAAATAACACTCTGAAATTGTGAAAATTATGATAATGCCCTTTTAGTGTAAGAGCTTTATTTTTATTGTAATTTCAGCCTGTTCAGGTGGGATGGAGTTTTTGGCCCACAGCATAAGATCACAATCTGATCTGATTATTCTGACCAATGACTAGTCATCTTTTATTTGCATATGTATACTCCTACTTTGAAGGTGTAAGCGGAGTAGGCTTTAGAGTCTAGAGGATCCTATTCACCAATCAGGGCTGTGTATGTAAATATATTTAAATTTGTATCAACACGCCCACACAATCAGAATGAGCATTTCAATGGCAAAAGGAGGCTCAGGTAAATAAATGATACAAATTATATTTAGTTTTTTTCATGAAATAAACACCAACAGAGATTTATTAGACATACAGTGATGATTTAAAAATAACATTAAAAAAAGACTTCATGGGGGCTTTAAGGTTTACCTGAATTCAAAGACTTAATGGGGGCTTTAAGGTTTACCTGAATTAAAAGACTTCATGGGGGCTTTAAGGTTTACCTGAATTCAAACACCAGTCAGTTTGTTCTGAATCTCTTCTTCCTTCTATGATTTTCTCAAACAGGAAAGGGTTGGACAGATATTACACAGTAGACGGAAAAGCTACACCGCTTTGAAAACAGTAAAACACATATATTTTATATTCTTATTGTTTATCTGTTGTATTATATTATAGTCTAAAAATATACAGTGGGGAAAAAAAGTATTTAGTCAGCCACCAATTGTGCAAGTTCTCCCACTTAAAAAGATGAGAGGCCTGTAATTTTCATCATAGGTACACGTCAACTATGACAGACAAATTGAGATTTTTTATTCCAGAAAATCACATTGTAGGATTTTGTATGAATTTATTTGCAAATTATGGTGGAAAATAAGTATTTGGTCACCTACAAACAAGCAAGATTTCTGGCTCTCACAGACCTGTAACTTCTTCTTTAAGAGGCTCCTCTGTCCTCCACTCGTTACCTGTATTAATGGCACCTGATTGAACTTGTTATCAGTATAAAAGACACCTGTCCACAACCTCAAACAGTCACACTCCAAACTCCACTATGGCCAAGACCAAGAGCTGTCAAAGGACACCAGAAACAAAATTGTAGACCTGTACCAGGCTGGGAAGACTGAATCTGCAATAGGTAAGCAGCTTGGTTTGAAGAAATCAACTGTGGGAGCAATTATTAGGAAATGGAAGACATACAAGACCACTGATAATCTTCCTCGATCTGGGGCTCCACGCAAGATCTCACCCCGTGGGGTCAAAATGATCACAAGAACGGTGAGCAAAAATCCCAGAACCACACGGGGGGACCTAGTGAATGACCTGCAGAGAGCTGGGACCAAAGTAACAAAGCCTACCATCAGTAACACACTACGCCGCCAGGGACTCAAATCCTGCAGTGCCAGACGTGTCCCCCTGCTTAAGCCAGTACATGTCCAGGCCCGTCTGAAGTTTGCTAGAGTGCATTTGGATGATCCAGAAGAGGATTGGGAGAATGTCATATGGTTAGATGAAACCAAAATAGAACTTTTTGGTAAAAACTCAACTCGTCTTGTTTGGAGGACAAAGAATCCTGAGTTGCATCCAAAGAACACCATACCTACTGTGAAGCATGGGGGTGGAAACATCATGCTTTGGGGCTGTTTTTCTGCAAAGGGACCAGGACGACTGATCCGTGTAAAGGAAAGAATGAATGGGGCCATGTATCGTGAGATTTTCAGTGAAAACCTCCTTCCATCAGCAAGGGCATTGAAGATGAAATGTGACTGGGTCTTTCAGCATGACAATGATCCCAAACACACGCCCGGGCAACGAAGGAGTGGCTTCGTAAGAAGTATTTCAAGGTCCTGGAGTGGTCTAGCCAGTCTCCAGATCTCAACCCCATAGAAAATCTTTGGAGGGAGTTGAAAGTCTGTGTTGCCCAGCGACAGCCCCAAAACATCACTGCTCTAGAGGAGATCTGCATGGAGGAATGGGCCAAAATACCAGCAACAGTATGTGAAAACCTTGTGAAGACTTACAGAAAACGTTTGACCTGTGTCATTGCCAACAAAGGGTATATAACAAAGTATTGAGAAACTTTTGTTATTGACCAAATACTTATTTTCCACCATAATTTGCAAATAAATTCATTATAAATCCTACAATGTGATTTTCTGGAATTTATTTTCTCATTTTGTCTGTCATAGTTGACGTGTACCTATGATGAAAATTACAGGCCTCTCTCATCTTTTTAAGTGGGAGAACTTGCACAATTGGTGGCTGACTAAATACTTTTTTCCCCACTGTATAGTTTAATGGCAGTTATTATTAAAATCTTTAACAAAATTATTAGCCTACTTTGATTTATTTCATAATTACAATTGTATTCACTGATGCATTATAATGTATATACTTTGTAGATATGGTTTAAGAAATACAATTACTGTTGTGTGTGTTTTGCTACCTGATGTGGACTAACGTTAATAAATAAAGGAAAAATTAAATATCCAGCATTGTTTATACATCTTTGAGTGCAAGATTAGATATATTTAAATTTTAATAGATATATGTAGCATTTGTGTATGCAGAACATTTGGACAGTAACATATTTGGGGGTTCATCCAGGTTTTTATCTGGATAGTAATTTATAAAAGCCATAGTCAAATATTTCCAGCAATGTTCAGTTATTTCAAATAATGAAATGTATCCTTTGATTTTGAAGAATATAACTTCTAATAACTTGCTGGAATTAGTACAACTGTCTTACCTTATTCAGTAAACATATTTGTGTTGTCATGAGATAGTCAACATTTTATGTGCTCCAACCAAACATCTTAAGAAGATGGTCGATATCTTACGTGCTCCAACCCGATTTTGCTATTTTGTTACTTTTTTCGTGTTTATCCGTACCTTTTTTGTACAGAAAGCTCACGCCATTATCACCTATGACCGCTAAGTACTTCGGCTCCTACTCGATTTCGGCTCCTACTTCAACTCCGACTCAGCTGTTCCATTGTTAACACCGGACCCTGCTCCATTTTTCGGGCTACCCAAGCGCCGCAAGAGAAGGTGTGGGAGGAGGTGTGCCAGTCCTTTTTAGACTCAGATGCAGAAAAAATCGTCCGGCACTCCCCTCCGTATTATTGGCAAATGTCCAGTCACTTGAGAACAAGATGGATGAGCTCCGTTCAAGATTTTCCTACCAACGGGACGTGAAAAGCTGTAATATTCTATGCTTTTCAGAAACTTGGCTGACGGGCGATATGGACATAAAGCTCAGGGGTTTCTCCATGCTTCGTCGCGACCGGACAGCACCCTCGGGCAAAACCAAAGGGGGAGGGGTGTGCCTCTTTGTAAACAAGTGTGAAGGAAGTCTTGAGCTTTTGCTCACATGAACTAGAATACCTCATGGTAAATTGCAGACCTTTTTATCTACCAAGATAGTTTTTATCTGTAATCATCACTGCTGTCTACATCCCACCACAAAACGAGAACGGCACTAAGCAGGCACTCAACGAGCTGTACAGGGCCATAAACAAACAAGAAAACGCACACCCAGAGGCAGTGTTTCTAACGGGGAGACTGAAATGCGTTTGACCAACACTTCTCCTGTGCCACAAGAGGCACTAAAACTCTGGACCATTAAACTCTACCCACAGAAATGCATACAAGGCCCTCCCTCACCCTCCGTTCGGCAAATCAGACCATGACTCAATCCTCCTGCTTCCTGTTTAAAAGCAAAAACTCAAACAGGAAGTACCAGTGGTACGACAAAGCGGAAGCTAAGCTACAAGACTGCTTCGCTAGCACAGACTGGAATATGTTCAGAGATTCATCCGATAACATTGAGGAGTTTACCACATCAACCCACAGTGACCTAAACAAAAGCCAGTATCCGCACTGGGCTAAAGGTTAGAGCTACCGCTTTCAAAGAACGGGACAAGGACATGGACGCTTACAAGAAAAAACACTGCGACCTCCGACGAGCCATCAAACATGGAAAAGGTCAACATAGGACTAAGCTAGAATCCTACGACACCGGATCCAAATCTCATCGGATGTGGCAGGTTTTGCAGACTATTAAGGATTACTCCCGAGTGGCGCAGTGGTCTAAGGCTGTGCCACTAGAGATCCTGGTTTGAGTCCGGGAGACCCATGGGCGGCGCACAATTGGTCCAAGGTAGGGGAGGGTTTGGCCGGCAGGGATGTAGGTTTGTTTCCCACGGGGGGCCAGTATGATTTTTTTATTTGCATTCACTAACTGTAAGTTGCTCTGGATAAGAGCGTCTGCTAAATGACTAAAATGTCAAGGGAAACCCAGCCATGATTTGCCCAGTGACTAAACCCTCCCAGACGAGTTGAATGCCTTCTATGCAAACAACACTGAGCATGACAGCCCCATCTGTCCCGGATGACTCTGTGATCTCGCTCTCTGTGGCTGATGTGAGTAAGACTTTTAAAGAGGTTAACACTGGCAAGGGCGCTGGGCCAGACGGAATAGCGGGGCGCATTCTCAAAGCGTGTGCAGACCAAGTGTCTTCACTTACATTTTCAACCTCTCCCTGACCCAGTCTGTAATACCAACCTCTCCCTGACCCAGTCTGTAATACCAACCTCTCCCTGACCCAGTCTGTAATACCAACCTCTCCCTGACCCAGTCTGTAATACCAACCTCTCCCTGACCCAGTCTGTAATACCAACATGTCCCTGACCCAGTCTGTAATACCAACCTCTCCCTGACCCAGTCTGTAATACCAACCTCTCCCTGACCCAGTCTGTAATACCAACATGTCCCTGACCCAGTCTGTGATACCAACCTCTCCCTGACCCAGTCTGTAATACCAACCTCTCCCTGACCCAGTCTGTAATACCAACCTCTCCCTGACCCAGTCTGTAATACCAACCTCTCCCTGACCCAGTCTGTAATACCAACCTCTCCCTGACCCAGTCTGTAATACCAACCTCTCCCTGACCCAGTCTGTAATACCAACATGTCCCTGACCCAGTCTGTGATACCTACATGTTAAGCAGACCACCATTGTCCATGTTCCTGAGAACTCAAAGATAACCTGCCTAAATAACTATCGACCCGTTTCACTCACATCTGTAACCATGAAATTCTTTGAAAGGCTGGTCATGGCACACATCAACACCATCATTCCAGACACCCAGAACCCACTTCCAGGACCCACTTCAATTTGCATACCATTGACTACTGCTCAGCAGCGTTCAACACCATAGTCCCCTCCAAGCTTATCACCAAGCCTCGGGACAGGGGTGTGTGCTTAGTCCCCTCCTGTACTCCCTTGTTCACCCATGACTGCGTGGCCAGGCACGACTCCAACACCATCATTAAGTTTGCCGACAACACAACAGTGGTAGGCCTGATCACCGACAACGATGAGACAGCCTATAGGGAGGAGGTCAGAGACCTGGCCGTGTGGTGCCAGGATAACAACCTCTCCCTCAACGTCAGCAAGAGAAAGGAGCTGATCGTGGACTACAGAACAGAGGGCCGAGTTCCTCGGTGTCCACATCACTAAGGATCTATCATGGTCCACACACACCAACAGAGGAAGGCCCAGAAAATTGTCAAAGACCCTAGCCATAGACTGTTCTCTCTGCTATCGCATGGCAAGCGGTACCGGAGCGCCAAGTCTGGGACCTGCTTCTACCCCCAAGCCATAAGACTGCTGAACAGTTCATCACATGACTACCCAGACTATTGCATTGACCCCTTCTTTCAGTGACTCTCCTACAATATGCACACTCATTGGACTTCACCCACACACTCACACTCCAACACATGGCAGGGATGGTAGATAGCCTAGCGTTTAAGAGCGTTGGGCCAACAACCCAAAGTTCACTGATTTGAATCCCTGAGCTGGCAAAGATGGACAGATCTGCCTTTCTGCCCTCTACCCCCAACAACAACTGCTCCCTGGGCGCCGATGATGTTGATTAAGGCAGCCCCCTCTCTGATTCAGAGGGGTTAAATGCAGAAGACACATTTCGGTTGAATGCATTCAGACTAGGTATCCCACACATACACACACTATATACAGTGAGGGAAAAAAGTATTTGATCCCCTGCTGATTTTGTACGTTTGCCCACTGACAAAGACATGATCAGTCTATAATTTTAATGGTAGGTTTATTTGAACAGTGAGAGACAGAATAACAACAAAAAAATCCAGAAAAACGCATGTCAAAAATGTTATAAATTGATTTGCATATTAATGAGGGAAATAAGTATTTGACCCCTCTGCAAATCATGACTTAGTACTTGGTGGCAAAACCCTTGTTGGCAATCACAGAGGTCAGATGTTTCTTGTAGTTGGCCACCAGGTTTGCACACATCTCAGGAGGGATTTTGTTCCACTCCTCTTTGCAGATCTTCTCCAAGTCATTAAGGTTTCGAGGCTGACGTTTGGCAACTCGAACCTTCAGCTCCCTCCACAGATTTTCTATGGGATTAAGGTCTGGAGACTGGCTAGGCCACTCCAGGACCTTAATGTGCTTCTTTTTGAGCCACTCCTTTGTTGCCTTGGCCGTGTGTTTTGGGTCATTGTCATGCTGGAATACCCATCCACGACCCATTTTCAATGCCCTGGCAGAGGGAAGGAGGTTCTCATCCAAGATTTGACGGTACATGGCCCCATCCATCGTCCCTTTGATGCGTGAAGTTATCCTGTCCCCTTAGCAGAAAAACACCCCCAAAAGCATAATGTTTCCACCTCCATGTTTGATGGTGGAGATGGTGTTCTTGGGATCATAGGCAGCATTCCTCCTCCTCCAAACACGGCGAGTTAAGTTGATGCCAAAGAGCTCAATTTTGGTCTCATCTGACCACAACACTTTCACCCAATGATTCTCCTCTGAATCATTCAGATATTCATTGGCAAACTTCAGACGGCCCTGTATATGTACTTTCTTGAGCAGGGGGACCTTGCGGGCGCTGCAGGATTTCAGTCCTTCACGGCGTAGTGTGTTACCAATTGTTTTCTTGGTGACTATGGTCCCAGCTGCCTTGAGATCATTGACAAGATCCTCCCGTGTAGTTCTGGGCTGATTCCTCTCCGTTCTCATGATCATTGCAACTCCACGAGGTGAGATCTTGCATGGAGCCCCAGGCCGAGGGAGATTGACAGTTATTTTGTGTTTCTTCAATTGGCGAATAATCGCACCAACTGCTGTCACCTTCTCACCAAGCTGCTTGGCGATGGTCTTGTAGCCCATTCCAGCCTTGTGTAGGTCTACAATCTTGTCCCTGACATCCTTGGAGAGCTCTTTGGTCTTGGCCATGGTGGAGAGTTTGGAATCTGATTGATTGATTGCTTCTGTGGACAGGTGTCTTTTATACAGGTAACAAACTGAGATTAGGAGCACTCCCTTTAAGAGTGTGCTCCTAATCTCAACTCGATACCTGTATAAAAGACACCTGGGAGCCAGAAATGTTTCTGATTGAGAGGGGGTCAAATACTTATTTCCCTCATTAAAATGCAAATCAATTTTAACAATCAATTAACATTTTTGACATGCGTGTTTCTGGATTTTTTTGTTGTTATTCTGTCTCTCTCTGTTCAAATAAACCTACCATTAAAATTATAAACAGATCATTTCTTTGTCTGTGGGCAAACGTACAAAATCAGCAGGGGATCAAATACTTTTTTTCCCAACACTGTATGCTCTCAAACAGACATGCATATTGACGCCACACACAAACTGTCACTCTCCCCACATACGCTGATGCTACTCTGTTTATTATCTATCCTGGTGCTCTATTCAAACCACATCCCGGATGTTCAGCTTTACAGAGTGATTGAAATTTAAAGGCAATTCACAGTAAAAGCTGCATATCTCGGCTCAATCGGAAATTACCTTTACATTTATATTGAGTAGAGCCCTCTGATTGCCTAGTCACTTTTACCCCTACCTACATGTACATATTACCTCAACTACCAACACTGCTGCTACTCTGTTTATTATCTATCCTGATTGCCTAGTCACGTTTACCCCTACCTACATGTACATATGTCCTCAATGACCTCAACTACCTGGTACCCCTGCACGTTGACTCAGTACCGGTAATCCTTGTATATAGCCTCGTTTTTGCTATTTATTGTGTTACTATTTTCTATTTTTATTTGCTAATTTTCTTACTTTTGAACTCTGCATTGTTGGGAAAGCACTCGTACATCAGCATTTCACAGTGAAGTCTACACCTGTTGTATTTGCCGCATGTGACAAAATTTGATTCGATTTTTGACAAATAGCTTTAAATCATGTTTTTATAAAGTAATGTTGCTCTTATGGAAAGCCATTCCTTGAGAACTACAGATGTACCATATAAATTAAGTTCTGTGAAAATGTAATGGATGCATTTGAAAAGTTTATTTCTTAATTAAAAATGTATTGTATATATTTGACTGTGTAAAACCTAGCAGTACTACTTATTTCTCTGAGAGTGAGGCAGATATATAGCGTTTAGCAAAAAAACATGATTATTTGTCTTTCTGAAATGAAACCATCAAGTGATAGATTTTAAACAAATACATGTCTGTCATTGAACAACCCCATGCCATGATTAGATAGTGAAAAAAAACACACATTTCTTTAAATAATAAAAACGAATTTACTAACATTTTTGAAAATGTGTATATATAGCGTTTTCGACTGAAACTCTTCATTTGTTAAATTTGTTTTCGTGGTCCACTTTTTAAGCACAAATTGAAGGAGTGTGGCTTTAAAAAATTTCAGAACAACTACATCATCATTCAAAATAGTATAAGAGCCATTTTGTGCCTAATATATTTGGAATTAATTTGTCCACTTCTCGTCAATGAACATGAATGACACAATGTATTATTATCACACATTTTTATTTGGTATAATCTTGACATGCTGCAGGGTGTTTTAACACCAATGACATAATATTCACAGTACATTACATTACTGTCTGGAAAGAGATGGATTTTCATAAACACGTGTGATCCCATTATTTTACATTGAAAATGTTTGGTCATATCCATGTGATAATGCCATGAGATAAGGTTAAAGCCTAGCATTCAGCTACATTACCTGTAGAGAGATAATGTTACAGCCTAGCATTCAGCTACATTACCTGTAGAGGCCAGGTAATGTAGTTTAAATTTCAGTTAAAATCAGACAACAGTACCTCTTGATACCCGTTCCTGCATTATTCACATTCCAGGGCTCGGTTTCCCAAAAGCATCTTAAGGCTATGTTCATCGTTAGAACCTTTGTAGGAGCATAGTTTCCCAAAACCATCGTTACTGAAGTTGCTCTTGAAAATGCTATTTATTTATCGACTTCCTCAGACCACTCGTAGAATAGCTAAGTACGTTGTTAGATGCTTTTTTGCCCTTTATATACAGAAGATCTCCGCTAAACACAACATTAAGATGTTTATCTGTCTTTCTGTGACCACCAATAACTTCAAAACGAAAGCGAGTGACTACAAAGCTGACCATTTCTTTACATGACAAGAGAAGGATACAGTGCATTCAGAAAGTATTCAGACCCTTTGACATTTTGTTACGTTACAGCCTTATTCTAAAATTGAATTTTAGTTCACCTCCCTGCCCAAGGCCCTTCTTCCCCGATTGCTCAG
>JAGTTL010001124.1:0-17000 GCA_036851935.1 Coregonus suidteri
TACAGATAACCCGCGATGGACCAAACCAAAATATACAAAACTTTTACAATTAGGTGTATTTACAATATAGATATATAAAAATGTTTGTACACCAAAAAATTACATTAGCTATGCAGCTGTAATTAAATAAAAACCACATTGAATTTATTATTATTATTATTATTATTATTATTATTATTATTATTAACTTATTAACATCCCCTCTTGACCTGGCCTAGTTGAAAACTGTCCTTGTGTGCAACTTGGTGCATAATCTAGGGGAACAACATCACACTACTACATTCACCCCTACTGTTTTACACTAGATTATAAACACAAAACAAAACACATTACCTCGAAGGTAACAAAGCAAAGAAAGAAAAAAAACATTTCACACCCACAGGGCGACAGAGTAACCCAGTGTAGTCCCTTAATTCTAGACCCACAAATGGTCGATCAGCTGGAAAGCTATCCCGTGAAGGATTAGGAAAAATAAGAGGTAGCTAATCCCTTATTCAACCCTATACAAAAAATGCCAAATACATTTTATGCTGATGAACTACACACAAAGTTACATGAATTGTCAAAAATATTAGACAAACCCACAAATCACTCTAAGACCCACTTAGATTACCACATACACACAACAAAGAAAAGGTTGGGGGTTGTGGGTTTGATTCCCACGGGGGGCCAGTATAAAAAATATATATATATGTATTCACTAACTGTAAGTCGCTCTGGATAAGAGCGTCTGCTAAATGACTAAAATGTAAATGTAAATGAGAAACCAAGAATTGTTTCATTTCCTGTGTAGACATAGTTTGGATTAGCCTATTCACTAGATTAATAAATCTACCTAGTCTAGTCCGAACACCCTCACCCAAAAACCTAGCAGGAATGTCACGGACAGCACCAACCGTGCTCAAAGGTCTAACCTCAGGTTGGGGAGTACTACAGATCAGCATATCCGGAGCCAGCACACTTTCAATTTCCGACTCAACACTAGTAGTGTCAGACGACTGATCAGAATCCTGGTAGATTGTCACAGACCAGACTGACAAAGCATCTTCAACCAAGTTAACAACATCAGGCACAGCACCATCCCAGCTGAGTGGAGTTTCACTATCAGAATTCTTGTAGGCTTTGGGGATCTCAGCCCCGAAACCTGAAGGATCTGGAGAAGGTCTGTATGGAGGAGCGGGCCAAAATCCCTTCTGCAGTGTGTGCAAACCTGGTCAAGACCTACAGGAAACGTATGATCTCTGTAATTGCAAACAAAGGTTTCTGTACCAAATAATAAGTTCTGCTTTTCTGATGTATCAAATACTTATGTCATGCAATAAAATGCAAATTAATTACTTAAAAATCATACAATGTGATTTTCTGGATTTTTGTTTTACATTCCGTCTCTCACAGTTGAAGTGTACGTATGATAAAAATTACAGACCTCTACATGCTTTGTAAGTAGAAAACCTGCAAAATCGGCAGTGTATCAAATACTTGTTCTCCCCACTGTATGTACTGGATATCATTTTAATTTTACATTTTTAGTCATTTAGCAGACGCTCTTATCCAGAGCGACTTACAGTTAGTGAGTGCATACATCATTTTTTATTTTTCATACTGGCCCCCCGTGGGAATCGAACCCACAACCCTGGCGTTGCAAACGCCATGCTCTACCAACTGAGCAACATCCCTGCCGGCCATTCCCTCCCCTACCCTGGACAACGCTGGGCCAATTGTGCGGCGCCCCATGGGTCTCCCGGTCGCGGCCGGCTACGACAGAGCCTGGATTCGAACCAGAATCTCTAGTGGCACAGCTAGCACTGCGATGCAGTGCCTTAGACCACTGCGCCACTCAAAGGGTGCCAGCTTTGCAACCCATCTCTGCTCGCATGCATCGTCTCGGCTTTGTAAGAATATATTTGAGTGGATTGTTGTCGGTCCACACAGTAAACTTATGCCCTCGCAGCCAATGGCTGAATTTATCATGAATGGCCCTGTAGTGTATTGACATTATGATGGTGTTAAATGTTTTTTAAGTGGAACTAAAAGAATGTTCATTTTGGTATCAAGAGGGAATGTTTTAGCGTAACGTCACATACAACAGACAGGAAGTGTGGTGTAGACACGGGGATTGGACAGTAGAGGGAGACACCCACATCTTGGGAGGTTATATATACTGGGGGAACAACGACGGAGGGGCAGAAAGCATTGAGATTCATTTGGGACTGCTTCTCCAGATCTTCGCGTGTCTGTAACTTATGCTGTAACCTCGTGATTTTAATAAAAGCCTTTGAACACGGTGCAGCTTAAGCAGACTCTTTGGTTAACAGCAAATAGCCACCAGCAGCCGACGCGACACGACAGCCCATTTCATGGCTAGAAATTCCAGCCGGTGAGCAGGATACTTGGATTGTGCATGATTAAGAGATTTACTAGCAAAAGCTATCGGCCTGGCTATGTCCTTCCCATCTTGCACTTGTGATAGTACAGCTCCCAAACCACTAGTAGATGCATCCACGGAAAATAGAAATGGCTGAGAAAAATCTGGATGAACCAGCAGTGCCTGGTCAATTATTGCTGATATCAAAGCTTCAAAAGCGAGTCGACATTCGGCAGTCCAGTCTGTCAGGTTTTGGCCATGACTGTTCGGGTTTTGGTCACTAGATGTCCCCATTGCACCTTTTTTGTACCTTTTGTTTTTCTTGCTCTAATTATTGTTTGCACCTGTAGGTCATTCCCTTGTTAGTATTTAAACCCTGTGTGTTCCTCAGTTCCTTGCTCAGTGTTTGTAAGTTAGCACCCAGCCCCAGCCCAAGCCTTGTTTTATATAGATATTTCTCTGGTGGGATTTTCCAGAGGTTCTCTGGTTTACTTCTTGTGTTTTGTTTGAGTAGTCTTTTGAGGTTTGTTTTTCCCTGCTGTTTTTTACCACTTTGTGGAGTTTCTTTTGTTTTTTGGAGGTTTTCCTCTTTGTGCCTCTTGGCTTTATTTTTGGACATTGTGGATTTAGTTTCTTTGCCTGAAGATTTTGTTATTTAATTAAACCACCATCTCTAGTACAGCTGTGTCTGCCTCATCTTCTGGGTTCTGACAATTATTAGTGACTGTTTCTCGCACCGGGTCGTGACAGAAACACTGAGCCTTTATTATGAACCCAGAGGCAGCCAGTACCCAGGATCTTTTTTCCATGCTGTCCCACCATGAGGGGACTGTCCAACGCCACGAAGCTGCTCTGGTTCAGCAAGAGGCCTTAATGGCTAGACATTCTCAACTTCTGTCAGAGATGCTGACTTCCATAAAGCAGATTTCGGATCGACTTTCCCCGGCAACCGCTTCTGCTCCAGTTCATCCGATTCAAGGGCCCCTGGCAGTTAATCCCCTGGCTGAACCTCGTCTGCCGCCTCCCCAACGGTTCTCAGGGGATCCGAGTGTTTGTAAGGGTTTTTTCACCCAATGTTCTCTCTCCTTTGAGCTGCAACCATCGTCGTTTCCCACCGACCGGTCCAAGATAGCATATATCATCACCCTGCTGTCGGAAAAGGCCCTAGCCTGGGCTACTGCTGTGTGGGATGCCCAAAGTCCCTGCTGTGCCAGCTACTCTACCTTTGCTGAAGAATTCAAGCGAGTGTTTCAAGGTCCTACCAACGGCCCTGACTCAGCCAAACAGCTCCTGACTCTCCGCCAAGGTCGGCGCAGCGTGACGGACTATGCCATCCAGTTCCGCACTGTGGCAGCAGCAAGTGGCTGGAACGACGAGGCGCTCACAGTGTGTTTTTTGAAGGGTCTTTCTGACACCATCCAAGATGAACTGGCCACTCGGGAACCACCGGACAACCTCGAGTCCCTTATCAAGTTGGCTTCACGCATAGACCAGCGTCTGAGAGAGAGAGAGAGAACAAAACCATAGACCGCTCACCCTAGCTCCTATCGGTTCCAGCTCCGAGTCTCCACCTTTATCCTCGCTGGCTCCACCAGAACCCATGCAGGTTGGACGCATCTCCCAGGCTGAGAGAGACCGCCGGATGAGGGAGCGATGCTGTCTATATTGCGGCAAACCGGGCCATTTCCGCTCCACGTGTCCCGGGCTCCAGGGAAACGCACTCTCCCGTGCAGGCCTGGGAGGACTGTAACGGGAAACATAACCTCCTCCCATCCATCCAACTCCCGCCTGCTCATTCCAGTTACCCTTTCCTGGGACGACCACGAGTTTTCTCTTCAAGCCTTGGTAGACTCTGGAGCCGCAGGTAACTTCATGGATGGGATCTGGGCGAAGGAGAATGGCGTTCCTTCTGAACCTCTAAGTGACCCCATAAGGGTTACTACGTTGGATGGAAGTCCTTTGGGATCTGAACTTGTCACTCGTGCCACTACCCCCTTACGACTTTCAGTTTCCCAACACCAGGAAGTGATGAACTTTTATCTGATCTCCTGTTCCGAGTTTCCTCTCGTCCTTGGTTATCCCTGGCTTCACAGCCATAACCCTCACATCGACTGGTCTGTGGGCACTATCAAGCAGTGGGGTCCTACGTGCCAAGCCACTTGTATCTTCCCGAGTTCCCAGAGTTCTCCTTCCGAGTCTCTAGAATCCATCGACTTGTCCCGAGTTCCCGAGTGTTACCATGACCTCAAACTGGTATTTAGCAAACAGAGGGCCACCAAACTACCACCCCATAGACCTTACGATTGCACCATCGACCTGTTGCCGGGGACCTGCCCTCCCAGGGGTCGGATCTTTTCCCTTTCTCCTCCCGAACGAGCTGCTATGGATACCTACATCAAGGACGCTCTGACAGCAGGCCTCATGCGTCCATCTACCTCGCCGGCGGGAGCAGGGTTTTTCTTTGTGGCCAAGAAAGACGGTGGATTACGACCTTGCATCGACTACCGGGACTCAATGCCATAACCGTCCGTAACCGCTACCCGCTACCCCTTATGGCCACAGCCTTTGAGCTGCTCCAGGAAGCAGTTGTCTTCACTAAGCTTGACCTGCGGAACGCATACCATCTTGTGCGGATCAAACCCGGGGACGAGTGGAAGACCGCTTTCAACACGCCTACTGGTCACTACGAATACTCGGTGATGCCCTTCGGCCTGACCAACGCTCCGGCTGTGTTCCAAGCGCTCATAAACGATGTGCTTAGGGATATGCTTAACATCTTTGTGTTTGTTTACTTGGATGACATCCTCATCTTTTCGAGCTCCCTTCAAGAACACACTAAGCATGTCAGACAAGTGCTCAAATGCCTCCTAGACAGCCATTTGTACGTTAAGCCGGAGAAGTGTGAATTCCATTCCTCTCGAGTACAATTCCTGGGATTTATAGTGGAACCCGGACAAGTCCAGATGGACCCCAAGAAGGTAGAGGCGGTAGCGGATTGGCCCACCCCCAAGTCCGTTAAGGAAGTTCAGCGTTTCCTGGGCTTCACCAACTTTTACCGCAAGTTCATCAAGAACTTCAGCTCGGTGGCAGCCCCTCTCTCGGCGGTAACCAAGGGTGGCAACACAAGGTTTCTGTGGGGTAGAGAAGCTGAGACGGCCTTCCAAGGACTCAAGCAGCGCATCCTCTCTGCTCCCATCCTGACACTACCAACGGCGGATGAACCTTTTGTGGTGGAGGTAGACGCATCAGAGGTTGGGGTTGGAGCTGTCCTGTCTCAGAGGGGTGAAGACAAGAAGCTTCATCCTTGCGCCTTCTTCTCTCACCGGCTTACCCCGGCCGAGAGGAATTACGATGTGGGGGATCGTGAACTCCTAGCGGTTAAGATGGCATTGAGGGAATGGAGACACTGGCTCGAGGGGGCTTCTCAACCGTTTCAAGTGCTTACGGACCACAAGAATCTGGAGTATATCCAGCAGGCGAAGCGGTTCAACGCCAGACAAGCTCGATGGTCCCTTTTCTTCAGCCGATTTCAGTTTATCCTCACCTATAGACCCGGGTCGAAGAATCTCAAACCGGACGCCTTGTCACGAATCTACTCTCCTGCCATTCGAGAAGATACTGACATGACTGTCCTTCCGGCCGCTAAGATCGTGGCTCCGATCTCGTGGCAAGTGGAGGATACCGTGAAACAAGCTCAAGCCATCGAACCGGGCCCTGGAGGAGGTCCTGCTAATCGGTTGTTTGTTCCCAAGGCAGCAAGGTCCCAAGTCCTTCGGTGGGGGCACTCCTCTCGCCTCACCTGTCACCCGGGCGTAGGCCGCACCTTGGAGTTCATCCAGCGTAAGTTCTGGTGGCCCACCATAAAAGAAGACGTTGCCACTTTCATCAAGGCCTGTTCCGTGTGCTGCCAGGGCAAATCTTCTCACCTCCGCCCTCAAGGACTCCTTCACCCTCTATCTATTCCCCACCGACCCTGGTCCCATATCTCGTTGGACTTTATTACTGGCCTTCCTCCGTCCCATGGTAATACTACGATCCTAGTCATCATCGACAGGTTTTCTAAGGCGGCCAGGTTTGTTCCTTTGACCAAATTACCTTCTGCCAAGGAAACAGCTGAGTTGGTGATTAACCATGTGTTCCGAGTCTTTGGGATTCCGCAAGATATGGTTTCCGACAGAGGTCCCCAGTTCGCCTCAAGGTTTTGGAAGGCCTTCTGCCAACTCATAGGGGCCACGGCCAGTTTATCTTCAGGGTACCATCCGGAGTCCAATGGCCAAACTGAGAGGATGAATCAGGAGCTGGAAACCCACCCTCAGATGCATGGTTTCCAACAACCCGTCCACTTGGTCATCCTTCATTGTTTGGGCCGAGTACGCGCACAACACCTTGTGCTCCTCCTCCACTGGTATGTCCCCGCATGAGTGTCAGTTTGGCTATGCGCCTCTATTGTTCCCGGACCAGGAGGCAGAAGTCAGAGTGCCTTCAGCCTCGAGGTTCATCAGACGCTGTCGGCTTACGTGGAAGAAGGCACGTCTTAATCTTCTGCGTTCCTCTCAGCAGTACCAACGACAAGCCAACAGAGGTCGCCGTCCCGGTCCTACCCTGTACCCCGGCCAGAGAGTATGGCTCTCAACTAAGAACCTACCACTACGGGTGGAGTCTCGCAAGCTGTCCCAGAGGTTCATCGGTCCCTTTAAGATTGCCAGGAGAGTCAATCCCGTTACTTTTCTCCTGCACTTACCCAGATCACTTAAGATCAATCCAACATTTCACATTTCTTTATTAAAACCTGTTGTTTTTTCTCCCCTTATCCCGGCAGGAAGACCTCCCCCTCCGCCCGGTGTCATCGGTGGCCAGTCGGCTTATACCGTCCACCGGATACTGGATTCCCGCCGGGTGCAGCGGTCCTGGCAGTATCTGGTGGACTGGGAAGGCTACGGTCCCGAGGAGCGCTCCTGGGTTCCTGCCAAGGACATACTGGACCCTGACCTCATTCGTCAGTTCAGGGCCCTCCACCCTGAGAAGGCTGGTAGGAACGTCAGGAGCCGTTCCTAGGAGGGGGATTCTGTCAGGTTTTGGCCATGACTGTTCGGGTTTTGGTCACTAGATGTCCCCATTGCACCTTTTTTGTACCTTTTGTTTTTCTTGCTCTAATTATTGTTTGCACCTGTAGGTCATTCCCTTGTTAGTATTTAAACCCTGTGTGTTCCTCAGTTCCTTGCTCAGTGTTTGTAAGTTAGCACCCAGCCCCAGCCCAAGCCTTGTTTTATATAGATATTTCTCTGGTGGGATTTTCCAGAGGTTCTCTGGTTTAGTTCTTGTGTTTTGTTTGAGTAGTCTTTTGAGGTTTGTTTTTCCCTGCTGTTTTTTACCACTTTGTGGAGTTTCTTTTGTTTTTTGGAGGTTTTCCTCTTTGTGCCTCTTGGCTTTATTTTTGGACATTGTGGATTTAGTTTCTTTGCCTGAAGATTTTGTTCTTTAATTAAACCACCATCTCTAGTACAGCTGTGTCTGCCTCATCTTCTGGGTTCTGACAATTATTAGTGACTGTTTCTCGCACCGGGTCGTGACACAGTCTGCAGCAGTGAGCCTGCGAGGGGGACCAGGCCTCTTCCTACCCTTGCCTCTCCTAGGCTTCTTCTGACCTGTAGTTAGCTGAAACAATGGCCTAGCAACCATGGAACAATTCTCAATGTAGTGCTGATAGTATACTACCATACCAAGGAAATAACCTATTTTGATAGGAGACGGTGTGACACCATCAGCTTCCATTATCTCACTCTCAGTCACATTCAATATGGTTTGAACTTTAGCAGGGTCAGTGGCTACACCCTCCTGAGAAATTATGTGGCCCAAAAACTTTACAGACCTCCTCAGAAACTTGCACTTAGACGGAGACAGTTTAAGGTTGTGCTCCTGCAACCGCTGAAAAACCATCTCAAGTCTCTGCAGACTCTCTTCCTCCGTCTTAGCAAAAACCATCAGATCATCCAAGTAACAAAGGAGACTTAGAACGTTTTGGTCACCAAAGATGGTCAGCATCAATCTCATAAAAGTAGCCGGGCTGTTGCAGAGGCCCTGAGGTAACTGATTGTACTCGTGCAGACCTAAAGGGGAGGAAAAGGCAGTGTATTTCTTGTCCTCTTCATGCAGGGGCACGTTGTAATACCCTGACGTCAAATCCATTGTGCTGAAGAAGGCATTACCTCCCAGCGCGGCCAGTACATCAGCCTGATGAGGCAGGGGATGAGCATCCTTTACTGTGCCGGCATTTAACCACCTGAAGTCAGTACATAGGCGCAAGTCCCCATTCTTTTTCCATACCAGCACCAATGGTGAGGCATACTCGCTGCTGGATTTTCTGACGATTTCCTTTTCCTCCATATCATCCAGTGTTTCCCTGAGTTTCAAATCAAATCAAATCAAATCAAATTTTATTGGTCACATGCGCCGAATACAACAGGTGCAGACATTGCAGTGAAATGCTTACTTACAGCCCTTAACCAACAGTGCATTTATTTTAAACAAAAAAAGTAAGAATAAAACAACAAAAAAAGTGTTGAGAAAAAAAAGAGCAGAAGTAAAATAAAGTGACAGTAGGGAGGCTATATATACAGTAAAATAAAGTGACAGTAGGGAGGCTATATATACAGGGGGGTACCGTTGCAGAGTCAATGTGCGGGGGCACCGGCTAGTTGAGGTAGTTGAGGTAATATGTACATGTGGGTAGAGTTAAAGTGACTATGCATAAATACTTAACAGAGTAGCAGCAGCGTAAAAAGGATGGGGTGGGGGGGCAGTGCAAATAGTCCGGGTAGCCATGATTAGCTGTTCAGGAGTCTTATGGCTTGGGGGTAGAAGCTGTTGAGAAGTCTTTTGGACCTAGACTTGGCACTCCGGTACCGCTTGCCGTGCGGTAGCAGAGAGAACAGTCTATGACTAGGGTGGCTGGAGTCTTTGACAATTTTGAGGGCCTTCCTCTGACACCGCCTGGTATAGAGGTCCTGGATGGCAGGGAGCTTTGCCCCAGTGATGTACTGGGCCGTACGCACTACCCTCTGTAGTGCCTTGCGGTCAGAGGCCAAGCAGTTGCCATACCAGGCGGTGATGCAACCAGTCAGGATGCTCTCGATGGTGCAGCTGTAGAATTTTTTGAGGATCTGAGGACCCATGCCAAATCTTTTTAGTCTCCTGAGGGGGAGACAGCCTACGATAAGGTCATTGAAATGGGCGGATATCAGTCAGCCGTATGCGAAGGCAGAACTCCTTTGCCTCGCCACAATCTAGGCTATGTCTAGAGAACACTGTGTCATACTTCCCAATTACTCCTCAACAGACAGGCCTTGATGTCCAAGATTCCTCAGTGTACTGTTGCCATTATCTACACTGCCACCAACTGAACTCTTAGCTGTCAGACTGCCATGTGATCTGTCACATTGAGCCTTTGCCACATTCTGATGAGCTGTTTGCTGCTTGACATTATTAAAATACTCCAATGCAATGCAAGGGTACACATCCGCCACTTTAGCATTTTGTCTCAGGGTAACTGCCAATGTTGTTGGATTCACAATCTTCACAGGGAGCCATCCATCCCCCCACAGAGGCGTAACTACTCTCCCCACTAGTATGTGCCGATTCACACAACGAGACGTGCTGGGCTCGACAACAACAGTACTGCCCACAGAGAGTTTTGTCTTTGGGGGTAGGCGGCCCCACACCAGATGCTCACTCATGGGTTGGAGCGTTACTGCTCTCTTCAACTTAATGGTGCCCACTTTATCTGGGATGGAGTCTCCTCTCCATCTCTCCAGATTTGACATCACACTGTCACGGTTTCGGCCGAGGCTGCTCCTCCTCCTGGTTCGGGCAGGCTTCGGCGTTCGCCGTCCCCGGAATACTAGCTGCCACCGTTGTATGTTTCGTGTGTTGATTGCTTTGGTCTGTCTGGTACACCTGTGTCTGTTTGTGTCCTAATTACGTGTCCTATAAGTTCCCTGTTTTGTGTTAGTTATATTGTGTGTTGTTGTCCGCGTGTCGTTTGAGCTGCGTGTTTTGCGCTCTACATGTTTTGTTTTACGCATGTTGCGTACTGTTCTCGCCTCTGTATTTTCGAGGTCGTGTATTGATTATTGTTCACTTTACATTAGTAAAGTTTGTTGGACTAAACCTCTGTGTCCTGCGCCTGACTCCTCATCACATCCACATCGGTGCCAAACTGACAGAACAACACACCCTCTATGGAGTCAGCAGGATCAGCGACGACAACCTGGTCGCTAGAAGAATGGCTCAGTCAGCAGGACTCCATGATCCGGCAACTGGAGGCCGTTCTGGGCGAGGTGTCCAACACTCTGCACCGGTTGGCTAATGGAGAGGTGCCCACGTCCTCATACACCATCCCATCACCACCGGTCAGTCCTCCTCTCTCAGCGCCGGAACCCAGTGGTATTCGGCTCTCGCTCCCGAGGGCATATGACGGTTCTGCAGCCGGGTGTCAGGGGTTCCTCCTGCAGGTAGAACTATACCTGGCTACTATACACCCAGCGCCCTCGGGATACGAGAGCGTCTCCGCCCTCATCTCCTGTCTATCCGGAAAGGCGTTGGAGTGGGCCAACGCCGAATGGAGGAGAATAGACGCAGTTACCATCACCTACGCTGAGTTCTCCCGCCGCTTTCCGGGGCAGTCTTCGATCACCCACCTGAAGGGAAGGCGGCGGCGGGGAGCGTCTGTTCTACCTCCGACAGGAGAAGAGGAGCGCACAGGAGTTCGCACTGGAGTTCCGGACGTTAGCTGCGGATGCAGGATGGAATGAGAGGGCCCTCATCGACCAGTACCGGTGTAGCCTGCGAGAGGACGTTCGTCGTGAGCTGGCTTGCAGGGACACCAACCTATGCTTCGACCAGCTGGTGGACATCTCCATCCGTCTTGACACCCTGCTGGCCACCCGCGGACGTCCCGAGTGGGGGTCGTCCATTTCATCCTCCAGCACCTCCGAGCCAATTCCTATGGAGCTCGGGGGTGCTGGCGCTAGAGAGAGGAGGAGGGAGAACCCGAGGGGGGCCACCCCCTGCACCAACTGTGGGCCGTGGAGGACACACCGCGGCCAGGTGCTGGGGAGGGTCTTCTGAGAGAGGGGACAACAGGTCACGCACTGGGGAGTCATTTCAGGTGAGTAGGCGCCCCACTTACCCAGAGCTCTCTGTTGGTCACATGAATATTCCTGTGCGTTTTCCACAGGTGGCACCTCATTCCCAGCATAAGGCGCTAGTAGATTCAGGCACAGCTGGGAACTTTATTGATCGGGCCTTTTGTGCTAGGTTAGGAATTCCCCTTCGGCCGGTAGAAGTTCCATTCCCTGTCCACGCATTAGACAGCCGGCCGTTGGGGTCGGGTCTGATCAGGGATGTCACAGCACCGCTGACTATGACGACGCAGGGGGGTCATGAGGAAATCATTCAGTTCTATCTGATTGACTCTCCTGCGTACCCAGGGGTGTTGGGGCTTCCCTGGTTAAGCACCCACGATCCTACCATAGCGTGGCAACAGAGGGCTCTTATGGAGTGGTCTGCCCAGTGTGTAGGGAGATGTCTAGGTGTTTCCATAGGGGCAACCTCGGTAGAGAGTCCGAACCAAGTGCCCGCACTGCGCATTCCCCCCGACTATGAGGATTTAGCACTAGCGTTTAGCAAATCGAGGGCCGCACGGCTACCTCCTCATAGACAGGGGGACTGTGCGATAAATCTCCAGACCGGAGCAGCTCTTCCCAGGAGTCATGTGTATCCCCTGTCTCAAGAGGAAACTGCGGCTATGGAGACTTACATAGCCGAGTCCTTGGCACAGGGATACATACGGTCCTCTACTTCTCCGGTCTCCTCGAGTTTCTTCTTTGTGAAGAAGAAGGATGGGGGATTGCGCCCGTGTATTGATTACCGTAGTCTCAATCAGATCACAGTCAAATACAGTTACCCACTTCCACTGATTGCGACGATGACGGAGTCATTACGCGGAGCGCGGTTCTTCACAAAGTTGGATCTCAGGAGCACGTACAATTTGGTGCGCATTAGGGAGGGGGATGAATGGAAAACAGCATTTAGCACCACCTCGGATCATTACGAGTATCTCGTCATGCCATACGGGTTAATGAATGCTCCTTCAGTCTTCCAATCCTTTGTTGACGAGATTTTCCGGGACATGCATGGGCAGGGTGTAGTGGTGTACATTGACGACATTCTAGTGTATTCTTCTACACGAGCCGAGCATGTAGCCCAGGTGCGCCGAGTATTGAGACGACTGTTGGAGCATGACTTGTATGTCAAGGCAGAGAAATGCCTGTTCTTCCAGGAGTCCGTCTCTCTTTTTGGGTTATCGGTTGTCCGCGTCTGGCGTGGAGATAGAGGTAGATCGGGTAGCGGCTGTGCGTAATTGGCAAACTCCAACCACCGTAAAAGAGGTGCAGCGGTTCTTGGGTTTTGATAATTACTACCGGAGGTTTATCCGGGGCTTTGGACAGGTTGCAGCTCCCATTACGTCCCTGCTAAAGGGGGGTCCGGTGCGCTTGCGGTGGTCAGCTGAGGCGGACAAGGCATTTGGCAAGCTGAAGAACCTGTTCGTCGTCTCGGCCCCGGTGCTGGCGCATCCGGATCCCTCTTTGCCTTTCCAAGTAGAGGTGGACGCGTCCGAGACCGGTATTGGGGCAGTCCTGTCACAACGGTCCGGCACGCAACCTAAGCTCCGCCCTGTGCGTTCTACTCTAAGAAGCTCAGCTCGGCGGAGCGCAATTATGACGTTGGGGACAGGGAGCTGTTAGCTGTAGTCCAGGCCCTAAAGGTGTGGAGGCATTGGCTTGAGGGGGCTCAACACCCTTTCCTCATTCTGACTGATCACCGTAACCTGGAGTACATCCGGGCAGCTAGGAGATTGAACCCTCGTCAGGCTAGGTGGAACATGTTCCTGACCCGGTTTGTTTTTAAGATCACATACATCCCTGGGTCCCAGAACGGTAAGGCAGACGCCCTGTCCCGGCAGTATGACACAGAGGAGAGGTCCATTGAGCCTACTTCCATACTGCCGGAGTCTTGTCTGGTGGCTCCGGTAGTATGGGAGGTCGATGCGGAAATCGAGCGGGCGCTGCGTACCGACCCTACTCCCCCCGAGTGTCCTGTGGGGCGGACGTACGTTCCGCTCGAGGTTCGTGATCGGCTTATTTCTTGGGCTCATACATCACCCTCCTCTGGACATCCTGGTATTGGTCGGACGGTGCACTGCCTTAGCGTGAAATACTGGTGGCCAACGTTAGCCAGGGATGTGAGGGTTTATGTCTCCTCCTGCTCGGTGTGTGCCCAGTGTAAGGCACCTAGACATTTGCCCAGGGGTAAGTTACATCCTCTGCCCGTTCCACAACGACCATGGTCCCACCTCTCGGTGGATTTTGTGACCAATCTACCCCCTTCCCAGGGAAATACCACCATTTTGGTCGTTGTGGATCGGTTTTCTAAGGCCTGTCGTCTCCTCCCACTGCCGGGTCTCCCTACTGCCCTACAGACCGCCGAGGCCCCTCTTTACCCACGTGTTCCGGCACTATGGGGTCCCCGAGGATATTGTGTCCGACCGAGGTCCCCAGTTCACCTCCAGAGTCTGGGGGGCTTTCATGGAACGCCTGGGGGTCTCGATTAGCCTTACCTCGGGGTACCACCCAGAGAGCAATGGGCAGGTTGAACGTGTGAACCAGGATGTGGGTAGGTTTTTGAGGTCCTATTGCCGGGACCGGCCGGAGGAGTGGTCGAGGTATATCCCCTGGGCAGAGATGGCCCAGAACTCTCTCCGCCACTCCTCCACCGGATTAACACCTTTCCAGTGTATTTTAGGGTATCAGCCGGTCCTGGCACCGTGGCACGAGAGCCAGACCGAGGCCCCTGCGGTGGACGAGTGGATTCGGCGCTCGGAGGAGACGTGGGACGCTGCCCATGTCCATCTGCAGCGTGCCATCCGTCAACACAAGGCGAGCGCCGATTGCCACCTCAGTGAGGGGCCGGTGTACGCACCGGGAGATCGAGTCTGGCTCTCGACTCGAAACCTGCCCCTCCGCCTGCCCTGCCTGCCGGAAGCTGGGTCGGCGGTTTGTGGGGCCCTTCAAAGTCCTGAGAAGATTGAACGAGGTGTGTTACAGAGTACAACTGCCTATTGAGTACAAAAATATTTACCCCTCGTTCCATGTGTCTCTTCTCAGGCCGGTGGTAGCTGGTCCACTCCAAGAGGAGGAGATAGGAGAGACCCCTCCACACCCTTTGGACATCGAGGGGGCACCGGCGTACAGGGTCCCGGACTATATTGGACTCGAGGCGCCGGAGGAGTGGTCTCCAGTATCTCGTGGAGTGGGAGGGGTACGGTCCGGAGGAACGGTGCTGGGTGCCTAGGAGGGACATCCTCGACCCATCCCTCCTGACAGAGTTCCACCGTGGGCATCCCACGCGCCGGGGTCCGCGTCCTCCTGGCCGTCCCCGAGACCGGGGTCGGCGCACGGCTGGAGCCGCGCGTCAAGGGGGGGCTACTGTCACGGTTTCGGGCGAGGCTGCTCCTCCTCCTGGTTCAGGCAGGCTTCGGCGTTCGCCGTCCCCGGAATACTAGCTGCCACCGTTGTATGTTTCGTGTGTTGATTGCTTTGGTCTGTCTGGTACACCTGTGTCTGTTTGTGTCCTAATTACGTGTCCTATAAGTTCCCTGTTTTGTGTTAGTTATATTGTGTGTTGTTGTCCGCGTGTCGTTTGAGCTGCGTGTTTTGCGCTCTACATGTTTTGTTTTACGCATGTTGCGTACTGTTCTCGCCTCTGTATTTTCGAGGTCGTGTATTGATTATTGTTCACTTTACATTAGTAAAGTTTGTTGGACTAAACCTCTGTGTCCTGCGCCTGACTCCTCATCACATCCACATCGGTGCCAAACTGACACACACTGGCTAGAGGAACCTGGTGTACCCGCCACCCGCCAGTAGCTGTCATTTGATTATAACTGTCTAATCAGAGACTTCAACACATTAGTGCCCACAATGAGTTCATCAACCTGCCCATCAACAATAAGCACTGGGACTACATAACAGAAGCCATAAAGTTGAATTTTTAAGTCACACATGCCCACTGGGCTAGTTTGTTCCCACCACAACCCACCAGGATGATGTCTGAAGGAGCTAGAAAGTTCCCCTCTACCACTCCTGCCTCCCTCAACCGAGGTACAATATCTGCGCGCGCAGAGTAGTAGCCATGGACCCACTATCTAACATCCCCTTCAGCTCAACTTTATCCTGTACTAGCACAGTGGTGTAAAACAAACTGTCATTCTGAGTCATTCTCATTGTGTTCTGAAAAATGACTGTGTTGTTCTTGGGTACTGACTCACAAAAGTAAGAATAAACAGATTGGATATCATCATCAGTGGAGAAAAAATAAGAATGCCCCACATTGCCCTCCTCAGAACGGAGGCTTTCTAGTTTTCCTGAGACCTGCCAGTCTGTCCACATCCAGGTTCTGTCGCTGCCCAGCCTCACTACAGTCAAAGCTCATGTGGCCCGGAGAAAAGCACTTGACGCACAGCTGGTGCATCTGACAGTGAGCTTTGGTCCAGTGATTAGTGCTTCCACAGTCAGCGCACTCATGCTGACGTTTGTGGAACTGTTTACGGGGCCCTCTACATTTAACATGTTTAAGTCATTTAGCAGACGCTCTTATCCAGAGCGACTTACAGTTAGTGCATGGGTAACTTTTTTTTTTTCATACCCCCCGTGGGAATCGAACCCACAACCCTGGCGCTGCAAACACCATGCTCTACGAACTGAGCCGGCCATTCCCTCCACTACCCTAGGCGACGCTGGTCCAATTGTGCGCCGCCCCATGGGTCTCCCGGTCGCGGCCGGCTACGACAGAGCCTGGATTCAAACCAGGATCTCCAGTCCCCCAGGACTGTGTTTGTGTTACCTGCTTGACAATAGTATTGATGTCCCCCAGGAGAGCAGCAGCAGGTTGCACGTTGTTCCCCATCTCCTCAGCACACAGATCAACCTTGACATTGACCTTGACATAAATAACGTATGTGGAACGTTACTACAACATACCAGCAACGACACGACAGGAAGAGCGCCGTGCGTGACACATGTAACAGCAGCTGGAGGAGTGGCCAAACCTCAAGCTAAACACAACAGAAATAACCAGGCACCACCACATAATGCTAAGGCTGACACACACACGTTCCTTTTTATAAAACCGGGTGACTCGAGCCCTGAATGCTGATTGGCTGAAAGCTGTGGTATATCTGACCGTATAACATGGGTCACGTTGAGGGAGGAGGTCAGAGACCTGGCCGTGTGGTGCCAGGATAACAACCTCTCCCTCAACGTGACCAAGACAAAGGAGATGATTGTGGACTACAGGAAAAAAAGAGGACTGAGCACGCCCCCATTCTCATCGACGGGGCTGTAGTGGAACAGGTTGAGAGCTTCAAGTTCCTTGGTGTCCACATCACCAACGAACTATCATGGTCCAAACACACCAAGACAGTCGTGAAGAGGGCACGACAAAGCCTATTCCCCCTCAGGAGACTAAAAAGATTTGGCATGGGTCCTCAGATCCTCAAAAAATTATACAGCTGCAC
>JAGTTL010001125.1:0-17000 GCA_036851935.1 Coregonus suidteri
ACACACACACACACACTAGACACACACACACACACACACACACACACTGGACACACACACACACTGGACACACACACTGGACACACACACACACTGAACACACACACACACACACACACACACACACACTGGACACACACACACACTGAACACACACACTGGATACACACACACAATGGACACACACACACACTGACACACACACACACACTGGACACACACACACACACTGGACACACACACACACACTGACACACACACACACACACACACACACACACACACACACACACACACACACACACACACACACACACTGGACACACACACACACTGGACACACACACACACACACACACACACACACACACTGGACACACACACACACACACACACACACACACACACACACACACACACACACACACACACACACACACACACTGGACACACACACACACACACACTGGACACACACACACACACACACACACACACACACACACACTGGACACACACACACACACACTGGACACACACACACACTACACACACAAACACACACACTGGACACACACACACACACTGGACACACACACACACACACACACACACACACACACACACACACACACACACACACACTGGACACACACACACACACACTGGACACACACACACACACTGGACACACACACACACACACACTGGACACACACACACACACACTGGACACACACACACACACACACTGGACACACACACACACACACACACACACACACACTGGACACACACACACACTGGACACACACACACACACACACTGGACACACACACACACACACACACACACACACACACACACACTGGACACATTTCCATGTGTTGGATTTTGATGAAAGGAAATCCCATATAGCCTACTGGACAGGACTTTGCTATGGCATCTTCTGTTTGGGTGTCTCAGGTCAGGTCTGAGCCATGATCAGAATGTGTCTCTGTGTCTATTTCCAGCCCTGCCATTTCTACCTGTCCTGATCTAGTGTTTCACCCCTGACCTCCTCACACCGTCTCACTGTCCATGTCTGCTTTTAGCTCCCACCTCTACTTCACTGTGTTATAATGGACCTTATGCTTGTTATGTCACCTCTGGAACCAGTTATCAAACATACTGACCTTTCTGACCCTATCCCATGGCCCTACTTTCTACAACTGAACATTTAAATTCCTCTATGAGTTTTGTTTCGTGTCCATTTACTTATCTATGTATTTGTTGTATATTGGGGTTGTGCTGCAGAGCATCATGGGGGTTTGTATGTGTTGAGATGATCACGTTCCAGATAAATGGTTGAACTGATTCCTGTCTCCCGTCTCATCATTATTGAATTGTTATACAGACGTGGTTATGAAACCCACGAGACATAACAAAAGATTGGCGATGAGTAAGTCTGAATCTACAGGAACTATTCTGTCTGGAAGAAGTGGGTTTTTACAACTGTTTAAAACTGTTATTTTCTGTGGTACAGTCTAGGCTAATGTTAGCACAGTGTATTGCTAGCAGAGGCAAGTGCATAGTCGAGCTAGCTAAGAAAGAGAGTTAACCAGTGGTATAAAAGTACTTAAGTAAAAATACTTTAAAGTACTACTTAAGTAGTTTTTGGGGGTATCTGTACTTGACTTTACTATTCATATTTTTGACTACTTTTACTTTTACTTCACTACATTCCTAAAGAAAATAATGTACTTTTTACTCCATACATTTTCCCTGACACCCAAAAGTACTCGTTACATTTTGAATGCTTAGCAGGACAGAAAATGGTTCCAATTCACACACTTATCAAGAGAACATCCCTACTGCCTCTGATCTGGGGGACTCACTAAACACAAATGCTTTGTTTGTAAATTGTCTGAGTGTTGGAGTGTGCCTCTGGCTGAACGTAAATTTTAAAAACAAGAAAATCGTCTGGTTTGCTTTATGTAAGGAATTTGAAATGATTTATACTTGTACTTTTACTTTTGATACTTTAGTATATTTTAGCAATTACATTTACTTTTGATACTTAAGTATATTTAAAACCAAATACTTTTAGACTTTTACTCAAGTAGTATTTTACTGGGTGACTTTCACTTTTAGTTGAGTCATTTTCTATTAAGGTATCTTTACTTTTACTCAAGTATGACAATTGGGTACTTTTTCCACCACTGGAGTTAACATCGTCATGGACGGCAGAAAAGGACTGGAGACGGACATCGCATAACTTAGTCCAAGTGGTGGTCAGAATGTTTGTCTTAACTAGCCTGATAACTCCAACATGTCTGATATGAACATTGACATAAACCCTCTACATACTTGAGTTTCTCCAGTCTGCAGTGTGGATCCTCCAGTCCAGCAGAGAGCAGTCTGACTCCTGAGTCTCCTGGGTGATTGTAGCTCAGGTCCAGCTCTCTCAGGTGTGAGGGGTTTGACTTCAGAGCTGAGACCAGAGAAGCACAGCCTTCCTCTGTGACTAGACAGCCTGACAGCCTGCAAAGAGTCAAATCATATTAAAACCACACTGCTATTCTTTGGTGGGGAAGATATGGCAGTATATTTTCAACATTTTTCAGTTAAATCAGTGTCCTGAAACCTGCTCTATCTATTCATAAATGGATGTTTCATTATTAGAAATGACAAATTATCAAAGTATTGCTTGTAGAGAGAAAAATGTATAGTCCAAATATTTGAGTAGACTGACCAGAGCAGTTTAAAAAGCAGTATCAGTCAAAAGACAGACAGTGAGGTATCAGATTTAGATTGTATTGAATATACAGTCCACACCATATCTACAGTGCATTCAAAAAGTATTCAGACCCCTTGACTTTTCCACATTTTGTTAAGTTACAGCCTTATTCTAAAATAGATTAAATTAGTTATTTTTCCTCATCAATTTACACACAATACCCCATAATGACAAAGTGAAAACAGGTTTTTAGACATGTTTGCAAATATATAGAAATACCTTATTTACAGAAGTTTTCAGACCCTTTGCTATGAGATTCGAAATTGAGCTCATGTGCATCCTGTTTCCGTTGATCATCCCTGAGATGTTTCTACAACTTGATTGGAGTCCACCTGTGATAAATTCAATTGATTGGACATGATTTGGAAAGGCACACACCTGTCTCTACATAAGGTCCCACAGTTGACAGTGCATGTCAGAGCAAAAACCAAGCCATGAGGTCGAAGGAATTGTCCGTAGAGCTCCGAGACAGGATTGTGTCGAGACACGATCTGGGGAAGGGTACCAAAAAATGTCTGCAGCATTGAAGGTCCCCAAGAACACAGTGGCCTCCATCATTCTTAAATGGAAGAAGTTTGGAACCACCAAGATTCTTCCTAGAGCTGGCCGCCCGGCCAAACTGAGCAATCGGGGGAGAAGGGCCTTGGTCAGGGAGGTGACGAAGAACCCGCGAAAAACCCGATGGTCACTCTGACAGAGCTCCAGAGTTCCTCTGTGGATATGGGAGAACCTTCCAGAAGGACATCTCTGCAGCAGCACTCCACAATCAGGCCTTTATGGTAGAGTGGCCAGACGGAAGCCACTCCTCAGTAAAAGGCACATGACAGCCCGCTTGGAGTTTGCCAAAAGGCACCTAAAGACTCTCAGACCATGAGAAACAAGATTCTCTGGTCTGATGAAACCAAGATTGATCTCTTTGGCCTGAATGCCAAGCGTCACGTCTGGAGGAAACCTGGCACCATCCCTACGGTGAAACATGGTGGTGGCAGCATGCTGTGGGGATGTTTTTTAGTGGCAGGGACTGGGAGACTAGTCAGGATCGAGGGAAAGATGAACAGAGCAAAGTACAGAGAGATCCTTGATGAAAACCTGCTCCAGAGCGCTCTGGACCTCAGACTGGGGTGAAGGTTCACCTTCCAACAGGACAATGAGCCTAAGCACACAACCAAGACAACACAGGAGTTCTAAAAACCCATAACTTTGTCATTATGGGATGTTGTGTGTAGATTGATGAGGGAAAAAAAAAAACAGTTTAATCAATTTTAGAATAAGGCTTTAACGTAACAAAATGTGGAAAAAGTCAAGGGGTCTGAATACTTTCCGAAAGCACTGTGTAACTATACACTATATATACAGCAGTATGTGGACACCCTTTCAAATTAGTGGATTTGGATATTTCAGCCACACCGGTTGCTGACAGGTGTATAAAATCGAGCACACAGCCATGCAATCTCCATAGACACTAAGCGGTCCCGTTCTGTGAGCTTGTGTGGCCTACAACTTCACGGCTGAGCCGTTGTTGCTCCTAGACGTTTCCACTTCACAATAAAAAGCACTTACAGTTGACCGGGGCAGCTCTAGCAGGGCAGAAATGTGACTTGTTGGAAAGGTGGCATTCTATGACGGTGCCATGTTGAAAGTCAATGAGCACTTCAGTAAGGCCATTCTACTGCCAATGTTTGTCTATGGAGATTGCATGGCTGTGTGCTCGATTTCATACACCTGTCAGCAACGGGTTTGGCTGAAATAGCCGAATCCACTAATTTGAAGGGTTGTCCACATACTTTTGTATATATAGTGTATTTCCCTCCAAATATTACTCAGAACACTTAACCAACACAGTTAATGTAACTCTGGCAATGCACACTCCTGTGAAACAACTGTCCACAAACTAGGAAGACAACCATTATTGACAATGTATCCCAAAAGTGCCACAAATGGAATAGAAAGCAGTCTGAAATGGAAATCAGGTACAAGATACCCCCAATAAAGCAGACACACTGCCTTACATGTCATATCACTGAGTCTCAGTTTAAATCACGGTTTAAACATGTTTTGGTCATTGAAAGTGGCGGTGCATTTTCTCTATTAGGTAGCATGAGACGGATTTTATTCACAACCCACACAAGTGGCTCAGGTAGTGCAAAACATCCAGGAAATGGCACAGGTAAAAACGAGTGTTCAGGTGAAGGATGGGAAGTCTCTCAGCGTAGTGTCCAGAGCACAAATAAAGTTGGCGCTACCAGGTCAACAGGCCAGTACATCAGAAACTTGGAGGAAATGTAGGAGGAGGCCGTAGATTGCAACAACAAGCAGCAGGACCCCTACCTTCCGCCTTTGTGCAAGGAGGAGCTGGAATAAGAGGTTTGCCAGAGCCCTGAACAATGACCTCCCACATGCCTTGAAGCATGAAACAAATGTGCATGTGTACAACCTCAAGAATGTCAGAAACAGACTCCATGGGGGTGGTATGAGGGCCCATAGTCCACAGGTGGGGGTTGTGCTTACTGAAAAATTTGTTTTATTGTGGACGTTTGGCATTTGCCAAAAAAACACCAAAACATTGCAAATTCCACACTGGCGCCCTGTGCTCTTCACAGATAAAACACTGTTCACACCACTCATGTGACAGATTCATTGACAGAGTCTGGGAGACACTGGAGAACGACTCAGCTGCCTGGTATTCCTCCACAGGAAGCTGTTGGCGGTGGGTCAGTCATGGTGAGCTATGGCATTTCTTTGGGGGTTTTGCCACATGCCTTAAAAAACCCACCTCAGTCCAGAGTAGCCTACTGCCATTAGGTACGAGATGAGACACTCCTCAGACCACTCAGAGAGGTATTCATCTACAGGACTGGGACACTTCACTTGGATTGAGGTCTGGCTTTGACTAGGCATTCCAAGTAATTCAAGACAGTGCTAGAGATTTTGGTATTCATCTAGCAGGACTGGACACTGTAAAGGCATTCATGCTAGAGGTATTCCTTTCTACAGGAACATTGACACATCTGGGACATCAGAGAGGTATTCATCCACCAACTGCCACTGTTGAAACAGTTTGTCGAGAGTTGGTATTCCCTAGTCCAGGACTAAGACACTGAGATCCCACTCAGACCAATTCTCCATATTCCTCATCCTGCCGATGGACATTCCCAATAGCGTTGTCAGAGAGGTATTCATCATACAGGCACTGTGACACTATTCATCTACACACTACTGAGTGTCTGTCTTTTGCCTACCACTCATAGGGTATACATCACAGGACTGGGACACTGTAGAAACCACTCAGAGAGGTTTTTCACTTTAATTTTGACTGTGACACTCCCCCAAACCACTCCAGAGACCTCCATGGGTTAATACATTTGATTTCTTTACTGTAGAACCACTCAGTGAGGTTTTGTTCTACAGCACATTAGAACACTATGTAAAGACTACAGGATGTATTTTATCTAAGAGGAATTGATACATTCAGATCTAGGATGTGTTGTTTAGACAGGTATTCCTTTATTTTTTTTGACAGGTGACACTGTAGAATTCCTCAGAGAGGTAATCTACAGGACTCACTGGAGAACCATCCAGTTCTATGCTGCTACAGGACTGGGACACTGTAAAACCACTCAGAGAGGTATTCATCTACAAGGACTGGGACACTTCAAAACCACTCAGAGAGGTATTCATCTACAGGACTGGGACACTGTAAAACCACTCAGAGAGGTATTCATCTACAGGACTATGGACACTGTAGAACCACTCAGAGAGGTATTCATCTACAGGACTGGGACACTGTAAAAGTCTCTTGAGAGTATTCATCTATAAGGTATTTCTTGACTGGGACACTGTAAAACCACTCAGAGAGGTATTCATCTACAGGACTGGGACACTGTAAAACCACTTCAGGAGGTATTCATCTACAGTACAGGACACTTTAAACCACTCACAGAGTATTCATCTAATTGGACCTGGCTTTGACACTGGAGGTATTCATCTACATTAAACTGTATTCACCTAAAACCACTCAAGAGGTACTCATTTACATTACTACAGGACTACTGTCACTGTAAAACCACTCAGAGAGGTATTCATCTACAGGACTGGGACACTCTGGAACCACTCAGAGAGGTATTCATCTACAGGACTGGACACTGCCAACCACTCAGAGAGGTATTCATCTACAGGACTGGGACAGCTGATATATCACTCAGAGATTATTCACACAGGACTGGGACACTGTAAAACCACTCAGAGAGGTATTCATCTACAGGACTGAGACACTGTAAAACCACTCAGAGAGGTATTCATCTACAGGACTGGAGACACTGTAAAACCACTCAGAGAGGTATTCATCTACAGGACTGGGACACTGTGGAGAACCACTCAGAGAGGTATTCATCTACAGGACGGAGACACTGTAAAACCACTCAGAGAGGTATTCATCTACAGGACTGGGACACTGTAAAACCACTCAGAGAGGTATTCATCTACAGGACTGAGACACTGTAAAACCACTCAGAGAGGTATTCATCTACAGGACTGGGTGGGTATTATTAGTCTGTTCTGAGTAGAAATGGATATAAACAGTGATTAAAACACAAAAACAGCGAGTTTAGTGCCCAGATTCTGACACTTATCTCCAAGAAGATAATTCCCATTTATAGTTATTTTGATACTACACGCAAAGGGGTTCTTCGTTTGTCCCCATAGGAAAACCCTTTTTTGTTTCAGGTAGAACCCTTGGGTGGTGAAAACGGTTCTACTTAGAACCTTTTAGTGGTGAAAGGGTTCCACTTGTAACAAAAAATGTTTATTTTCAGAGGGTTCTCCTACGAGGATAATTGAAGAACCATTATGGTTCTAGGTAGCGCCTTCTTTTCTAAGAGTGTAGTCTGAGCTTAATTTATAGAACATGACTTTTCCTGTTGATTCTTCTGCTCCAAGTCTTTCTCTAGTTCAGAGTTCTTCTGCTTCAAGTCTTCAGAAGTTTTCTTTAGCTCAGAGTTCTTCTCTGCTTTAAGTCTTCAGAAGTTTCTCTATTCATTCAGAGTTCTTCTGCTTTAAGTCTTCATACAGAATTTTCTCTAGTTCAGAGTTCTTCTGCTTTAAGTCTTCAGAAGTTTTCTCTAGTTCAGAGTTCTTCTGCTTTAAGTCTTCAGAAGTTTTTCTTTAGTTCAGAGTTCTTCTGCTTCAATCTTCTGAAGTTTTCTTTATTCAGAGTTCTCCTGCTTTAAGTCTTTATGATGTTTTCTAGTGATCTTTGCTCTAGCTCTATATCCTCCTCAATAGTTTGTCAGAATTCTCCTCTTCAGAATCTTCTTCCACTTTAATAACTTGCAGTCTTCATCTTTTTACTCTGAAGCTCCCCTTATCCTCCTCCTCCTCCTCCTCCTCCTCCTCCTCCTCCCTCCTCCTCCTCCTCCTTTTTCCTCCTCCTCCTCCTCCTCCTCCTCCTCCTCCTCCTCCTCCTCCTCAGTGTCCCTTTCCTAAGCATGACACACACAGTTCACAGTTTAGTTTCTCTAATTGAAACACAAAGAAATGGTCATATCAAAATGGAGTATTTTATCAATTGGGGTATTGTCAATGTCATTCATAACAGAAAATTACCTCTTGAGTTCTCTTTGTCTTTCCAGCGTTGCCATGGTGGCCCTTGTGTGTCCCCCGTCTCCAGTGACCTCGACCAGGATGTGTGTTGCATTGTTTGGGACGGTGTAGTGTCGCCTGACGTGGGCTCTCACAGGAGGAAGAGTGCAGCTCAAACAGTCTAATGTCTCTTCAAGCCTCTGGGCTGGTTAGATATCAGTCAGACAGTCTAATGTCTCTTCAAGCCTCTGGGCTGGTTAGATATCAGTCAGACAGTCTGTCTAATGTCTCTTCAAGCCACTGGGCTGGTTAGATATCAGTCAGACAGTCTAATGTCTCTTCAAGCCTCTGGGCTGGTTAGATATCAGTCAGACAGTCTAATGTCTCTTCAAGCCTCTGGGCTGGTTAGATATCAGTCAGACAGTCTAATGTCTCTTCAAGCCTCTGGGCTGGTTAGATATCAGTCAGACAGTCTAATGTCTCTTCAAGCCTCTGGGCTGGTTAGATATCAGTCAGACAGTCTAATGTCTCTTCAAGCCTCTGGGCTGGTTAGATATCAGTCAGACAGTCTAATGTCTCTTCTAAAGCCTCTGGGCTGGTTAGATATCAGTCAGACAGTCTAATGTCTCTTCAAGCCTCTGGGCTGGTTAGATATCAGTCAGACAGACAGTCTAATGTCTCTTCAAGCCTCTGGGCTGGTTAGATATCAGTCAGACAGTCTAATGTCTCTTCAAGCCTCTGGGCTGGGTTAGATATCAGTCAGACAGTCTAATGTCTCTTCAAGCCTCTGGGCTGGTTAGATATCAGTCAGACAGTCTAATGTCTCTTCAAGCCTCTGGGCTGGTTAGATATCAGTCAGACAGTCTAATGTCTCTTCAAGCCTCTGGGCTGGTTAGATATCAGTCAGACAGTCTAATGTCTCTTCAAGCCTCTGGGCTGGTTAGATATCAGTCAGACAGTCTAATGTCTCTTCAAGCCTCTGGGCTGGTTAGATATCAGTCACAGTCTAATGTCTCTTCAAGCCTCTGGGCTGGTTAGATATCAGTCAGACAGTCTAATGTCTCTTCAAGCCTCTGGGCTGGTTAGATATCAGTCAGACAGTCTAATGTCTCTTTCAAGCTCTGGGCTGGTTAGATATCAGTCAGACAGTCTAATGTCTCTTCAAGCCTCTGGCTGGTTAGATATCAGTCAGACAGTCTAATGTCTCTTCAAGCCTCTGGGCTGGTTAGATATCAGTCAGACAGTCTAATGTCTCTTCAAGCCTCTGGGCTGGTTAGATATCAGTCAGACAGTCTAATGTCTCTTCAAGCCTCTGGGCTGGTTAGATATCAGTCAGACAGTCTAATGTCTCTTCAAGCCTCTGGGCTGGTTAGATATCAGTCAGACAGTCTAATGTCTCTTCAAGCCTCTGGGCTGGTTAGATATCAGTCAGACAGTCTAATGTCTCTTCAAGCCTCTCTGGTTAGATATCAGTCAGACAGTCTAATGTCTCTTCAAGCCTCTGGGCTGGTTAGATATCAGTCAGACAGTCTAATGTCTCTTCAAGCTCTGGGGCTATGTTTAGATATCAGTCAGACAGTCTAATGTCTCTTCAAGCCTCTGGGCTGGTTTAGATATCAGTCAGACAGTCTAATGTCTCTTCAAGCCTCTGGGCTGGTTAGATATCAGTCAGACAGTCTAATGTCTCTTCAAGCCTCTGGGCTGGTTAGATATCAGTCAGACAGTCTAATGTCTCTTCAAGCCTCTGGGCTGGTTAGATATCAGTCAGACAGTCTAATGTCTCTTCAAGCCTCTGGGCTGGTTAGATATCAGTCAGACAGTCTAATGTCTCTTCAAGCCTCTGGGCTGGTTAGATATCAGTCAGACAGTCTAATGTCTCTTCAAGCCTCTGGGCTGGTTAGATATCAGTCAGACAGTCTAATGTCTCTTCAAGCCTCTGGGCTGGTTAGATATCAGTCAACAGTCTAATGTCTCTTCAAGCCTCTGGGCTGGTTAGATATATCAGTCAGACAGTCTAATGTCTCTTCAAGCCTCTGGGCTGGTTAGATATCAGTCAGACAGTCTAATGTCTCTTCAAGCCTCTGGGCTGGTTAGATATATCAGACAGTCTAATGTCTCTTCAAGCCTCTGGGCTGGTTAGATATCAGTCAGTCAGACAGTCTAATGTCTCTTCAAGCCTCTGGGCTGGTTAGATATCAGTCAGACAGTCTAATGTCTCTTCAAGCCTCTGGGCTGGTTAGATATCAGTCAGACAGTCTAATGTCTCTTCAAGCCTCTGGGCTGGTTAGATATCAGTCAGACAGTCTAATGTCTCTTCAAGCCTCTGGGCTGGTTAGATATCAGTCAGACAGTCTAATGTCTCTTCAAGCCTCTGGGCTGGTTAGATATCAGTCAGACAGTCTAATGTCTCTTCAAGCCTCTGGGCTGGTTAGATATCAGTCAGACAGTCTAATGTCTCTTCAAGCCTCTGGGCTGGTTAGATATCAGTCAGGAGGAGGCAGTGCAGGTCAGACACAGTCTAATGTCTCTTCAAGCCTCTGGGCTGGTTAGATATCAGTCAGACACATCTAATGTCTCTTCAAGCCTCTGGGCTGGTTAGATATCAGTCAGACAGTCTAATGTCTCTTCAAGCCTCTGGGCTGGTTAGATATCAGTCAGACAGTCTAATGTCTCTTCAAGCCTCTGGGCTGGTTAGATATCAGTCAGACAGTCTAATGTCTCTTCAAGCCTCTGGGCTGGTTAGATATCAGTCAGACAGTCTAATGTCTCTTCAAGCCTCTGGGCTGGTTAGATATCAGTCAGACAGTCTAAGTCTCTTCAAGCCTCTGGGCTGGTTAGATATCAGTCAGACAGTCTAATGTCTCTTCAAGCCTCTGGGCTGGTTAGATATCAGTCAGACAGTCTAATGTCTCTTCAAGCCTCTGCTGGTTAGATATCAGACAGTCTAATGTCTCTTCAAGCCTCTGGGCTGGTTAGATATCAGTCAGACAGTCTAATGTCTCTTCAAGCCTCTGGGCTGGTTAGATATCAGTCAGACAGTCTAATGTCTCTTCAAGCCTCTGGGCTGGTTAGATATCAGTCAGACAGTCTAATGTCTCTTCAAGCCTCTGGGCTGGTTAGATATCAGTCAGACAGTCTAATGTCTCTTCAAGCCTCTCTGGGCTGGTGGTTAGTCAGACATCTAAGTCTCTTCAGGACAGTTAGATATCAGTCAGACAGTCTAATGTCTCTTCAAGCCTCTGGGCTGGTTAGATATCAGTCAGACAGTCTAATGTCTCTTCAAGCCTCTGGGCTGGTTAGATATCAGTCAGACAGTCTAATGTCTCTTCAAGCCTCTGGGCTGGTTAGATATCAGTCAGACAGTCTAATGTCTCTTCAAGTGGGCTGGTTAGATATCAGTCAGACAGTCTAATGTCTCTTCAAGCCTCTGGGCTGGTTAGATATCAGTCAGACAGTCTAATGTCTCTTCAAGCCTCTGGGCTGGTTAGATATCAGTCAGACAGTCTAATGTCTCTTCAAGCCTCTGGGCTGGTTAGATATCAGTCAGACAGTCTAATGTCTCTTCAAGCCTCTGGGCTGGTTAGATATCAGTCAGACAGTCTAATGTCTCTTCAAGCCTCTGGGCTGGTTAGATATCAGTTCAGACAGTCTAATGTCTCTTCAAGCCTCTGGGCTGGTTAGATATCAGTCAGACACAGTCTAATGTCTCTTCAAGCCTCAGCCTGGGCTGGTTAGATATCAGTCAGACAGTCTAATGTCTCTTCAAGCCTCTGGGAGGCAGTATCAGTCAGACAGACAGTCTAATGTCTCTTCAAGCCTCTGGGCTGGTTAGATATCAGTCAGACAGTCTAATGTCTCTTCAAGCCTCTGGGCTGGTTAGATATATCAGTCAGACAGTCAGACAGTCTAATGTCTCTTCAAGCCTCTGGGCTGGTTAGATATCAGTCAGACAGTCTAATGTCTCTTCAAGCCTCTGGGCTGGTTAGATATCAGTCAGACAGTCTAATGTCTCTTCAAGCCTCTGGGCTGGTTAGATATCAGTCAGACAGTCTAATGTCTCTTCAAGCCTCTGGGCTGGTTAGATATCAGTCAGGAGGAGGCAGTGCAGGTCAGACAGTCTGGTCAGTCAGTAACGCAATCTAGTGGAAACAGACATTAAACATTTATATTATGGCTGTACACTATTGGCTGGTTTCCCATAAAACTGATTAAGCCCTTGTCCTATAAAGTAGAAACAATGTTGATTCAACCAGTTCATGTCCTTTGGGAACTGTCAAATCGCAAGAATTTCCATCGGTGTCCCGTGTTGCTGAATCCGCTTATTTTTAGTGAGTGCAGACATTTTTCATACTCCGCTTGTAGGCTACTTGACTGTTTGTTTGTTTACCTATCATGTGGCAAAGTCACTACTGACCATATCAACTGCGATGGTTGGCTATAGCTACAGTATATATATTTGGGAGCAGGATAACGTTCAGTGGTTGGCTATAGCTACAGTATATATATATATATATTTGGGAGCAGGATAACGTTCAGTGGTTGGCTATAGCTACAGTATATATATATATTATATTTGGGAGCAGGATAACGTTCAGTGGTTGGCTATAGCTACAGTATATATATATATATTTGGGAGCAGGATAACGTTCAGTGGTTGGCTATAGCTACAGTATATATATTTGGGAGCAGGATAACGTTCAGTGGTTGGCTATAGCTACAGTATATATATATTTGGGAGCAGGATAACGTTCAGTGGTTGGCTATAGCTACAGTATATATATTTGGGAGCAGGATAACGTTCAGTGGTTGGCTATAGCTACAGTATATATATATATTTGGGAGCAGGATAACGTTCAGTGGTGGTTGCTATAGCTACAGTATATATATTTGGGAGCAGGATAACGTTCAGTGGTTGGCTATAGCTACAGTATATATATTTGGGAGCAGGATAACGTTCAGTGGTTGGCTATAGCTACAGTATATATATATTTGGGAGCAGGATAACGTTCAGTGGTTGGCTATAGCTACAGTATATATATATTTGGGAGCAGGATAACGTTCAATGGTTGGCTATAGCTACAGTATATATATTTGGGAGCAGGATAACGTTCAGTGGTTGGCTATAGCTACAGTATATATATATATTTGGGAGCAGGATAACGTTCAGTGGTTGGCTATAGCTACAGTATATATATATTTGGGGGCAGGATAACGTTCAGTGGTTGGCTATAGCTACAGTATATATATATTGGGAGCAGGATAACGTTCAGTGGTTGGCTATAGCTACAGTATATATATTTGGGAGCAGGATAACGTTCAGTGGTTGGCTATAGCTACAGTATATATATATATTTGGGAGCAGGATAACGTTCAGTGGTTGGCTATAGCTACAGTATATATTTTGGGAGCAGGATAACGTTCAGTGGTTGGCTATAGCTACAGTATATATATTTGGGAGCAGGATAACGTTCAGTGGTTGGCTATAGCTACAGTATATATATATTTGGGAGCAGGATAACGTTCAGTGGTTGGCTATAGCTACAGTATATATATTTGGGAGCAGGATAACGTTCAGTGGTTGGCTATAGCTACAGTATATATATTTGGGAGCAGGATAACGTTCAGTGGTTGGCTATAGCTGTCATATATCGTTGGAGGAAGTGGACCAATGCGCAGCGTGAGAAGTGACACATATACTTTTTTATTCCAGAACAAAATAACAAAACGATAACGTGACGTCTTGTGGTTACAATACAATACCATACGGAATAAGATCCCACAAAACACTGTGGAAAACAGGCTGCCTAAGTGGGTTTTCAATCAGAGACAACAAGCAACAGCTGATTCACTTTGCCTCTGATTGAGAACCACACCGGCCAACATAGAAACAAATGAACTAGATACTCAACCTAGCAAACAACAAAACACATAGGAAACAACACACCCTGGTATAGCAACATAACAGAGTCCCAGAGCCAGGGCGTGACAGTACCCTACCCCCCCCCCCAAAGGCGCGGACGTTGTGACCGCGCCAAACATCAAAACCGAACAGGGGAGGGCCGGGTGGGGCATTCCTCCTCGGAGGCGGTTTTTGGCTCCGGGCATGACCCCCACTCCCTCTCTAACCCCCCAAAGCGCCCCTGGTCCGGTCTGGCCCTGCTGGCCGGAGCTGGACTGAACACTGGTGGGAGCGGATTGCTCTAGCTCCGGAGTGGAGCAGCTGTTATATATATTGTGCCGGACCAGGCACCGGTGGAACAGACACGGGCTGTGCCGGACTGACGACAGCACCACAGGCTTGGTGCGGGCAGCAGGGACGGGCCGAACCGGCCTGACGAAGCGCACCACTGGCTTGGTGCGGGGAGCAGGAACAGGCCCGAACCGGGCTGACGACGCGCACCATTGGCTTGGTGCGGGGAGGGCAGGAACAGTTCAGACCGGGCTGGACGATAACGTACACCATTGGCTTGGTGGGGGCAGCAGGGACGGGCCGAACCGGGCTGACGGACGCGCACCACTGGCTTGGTGCGGGAAGCAGGAACGGGCCGGACCGGGCTGGCGACGCGCACCACTGGCTTGGTGCGAGGGCAGGAACAGGCCGGACCGGGCTGGCTACGCGCACCACAGGCTTGGTGCGATGTGCAGGAACATGCCGGACCGGGCTGGCGACGCGCGCACCACAGGCTCGGTGCGAGGGTCAGGAACAAGCCGGACCGTACTGGGACTATATGTACACACCACTGGCCCTACGCGGGGATAAACAGGCCGGACCGGACTGGCAACACACATAGTACCTCTCGCCAGCCTCTACATCCTCCTTCCCCCTGGTGACCAGTGACTCCCGTAACATTGGCGGCCTCCAGCTGCCCCGTCGTCCACGGCGTGAGCCCCACCCTAAAAAATTTCTGTGCGTCTCTCCTCCCCGTGGGCCAGGCCTCCATGGCTCTCGGCCAGACTCTCACTCCTCTGCTCCCAAGTCCAGCCTCTCTCCTCCTCCCGCGGCTTGACCAAGTCGAGGGTGGATATCCGCTATACTCCTGAGTGGCGCAGTGGTCTAAGGCACTGCATCGTTGCAGTGCAAAACTGTGCCACTAGTATATCCTGGTTCGAATCCAGGCTCTGTCGCAGCCGGCCGCGACCGGGAGATTTGGGGCGGCGCACATTGGCCCAGCGTTCAGGGTAAGGGAGGATATGGCTGGCAGCAGAGATGTAGCTCAGTTGATAGAGCATGGCGATGCAACGCCAGGGTATGGTTTCGATTCCCACAGGGGGCCTATAGCTAAAGTAAATATATATGTAAGTTGCTCTGGATAAGAGCGTCTGCTAAATGACTAAATGTATAAATGTAAGCAGATTCACCTCTGGCGTTGGCTCCTGGCTACGCTTATATATCCAGTTAGGGTGGGATCTTCTATCACGATCGTTCAGTGGTTGGCTATGCGCACCAGAGAAGTATACCTTTTTTATTTGGAACAGCAGGATAACGTTCCTTGGTTACAATACTAAAACCTACAGGAACATAGATTGGGAGCAAAACACTGTGGAAAACAGGCTGCCTAAGTATGGATATAATTGGAGAGCAACAAGTTCAGTGGTTGGCTGATTCACGTATATATATTTGATTGCAGATAACGTTCAGTGGTTGGCTATAGCTACAGTATAAACAAATGAACTAGATACTCAAGTGGTTAGCTATAGCTACAAATACATCATAGAAACAACACACCCCTGGGGGCAGGATAACAGAGTCCCAGAGCCAGGGCGTGATATAGCTACAGTATATATATTTGGGAGCAGGATAACGTTCAGTGGTTGGCTATAGCTACAGTATATATATATATATTTGGGAGCAGGATAACGTTCAGTGGTTGGCTATAGCTACAGTATATATATTTGCGAGCAGGATAACGTTCAGAGGTTGGCTATAGCTACAGTATATATATTTGGGAGCAGGATAAAGTTTAGTGGTTGGCTATAGCTACAGTATATATATTTGGGAGCAGGATAATGTTCAGTGGTTGGCTATAGCTACAGTATATATGTCAAGGACTACATGCTATCCAGGACTACAGGCTATCAAGGACTACAGGCTATCAAGGACTACAGGCTGTCAAGGACTACAGTCTATCATGGACTACAGGCTGTCAAGGACTACAGGCTATCAAGGACTACAGGCTATCATGGACTACAGTCTGTCAAGGACTACAGGCTATCAAGGACTACAGGATGTCAAGGATAACAGGCTGTCAAGGACTACATGCTATCAAGGACTATAGGCTGTCAAGGACTACAGGCTATCAAGGACTACAGGCTATCAAGGACTACAGGCTGTCAAAGACTACAGGCTGTCAAGGACTACAGGCTATCAAGGACTACAGGCTATCAAGGAATACAGGCTATCAAGGACTACATGCTATCAAGGACTACAGGCTGTCAAGGACTACAGGCTGTCAAGGACTACAGGCTATCATGGACTACAGGCTGTCAAGGACTACAGGCTATCAAGGACTACAGGCTATAATGGACTACAGGCTGTCAAGGACTACAGGCTGTCAAGGACTACAGGCTGTCAAGGACTACAGGCTATCAAGGACTACAGGCTATCAAGGACTACAGGCTGTCAAGGACTACAGGCTATCATGG
>JAGTTL010001126.1:0-16965 GCA_036851935.1 Coregonus suidteri
ATCAACTCCGATGTTGTTCATATTCACATATACTGAACAAAAACGTGTTGGTCTCATTTAAAGTGTTGGTTGAGAATAGAATGGATATGAAGTCTGTGATCCACTCACCCTACTTTGGGGTTAATCCTAGTTCTCATAATGGAGGAGGGGGTCCTTGTCTATATGACAGATGGCAATGGATGACATCGGTTCCCAAACTTCCAGAGGTCTGGGGCAGCAGCATTAGAGCTGACCCCATTTGTTTGGTCGATAGGCTGTTGGTCGACCGAGATTTCTTTAGTCGAGCAGTCGCAAATATATATTTTTTTTCATGGTGCGCGTGCTACTGAAATTGTCAATTATTATATTATATAAGAATAATGGTGCAACCCTAATGCTCTTTCTCCCACGATGGATAGCAGTCGCTGTCCGCGGTTCTGAAGCGTAATCTTCAGTGCGCAGTTGAATTGGCGCCTTTATATGTTGCTATGTGCATAATAGCGAAGTTAACCAGCATATTGGTGTTGGGAACAATGCTGTGGAGGCAGCAGCGTAGGTGTTGTTTACACTGTTCCAAATGGGGAGAAAATAATATTGTAATCTAACAGCACCTGTGTGTGTCACATAACATGCTGACAGCTCACGCTCCTATACCCTGCTTTTTCTTGATCTCTTTGTTATTATTATAATAATGATCATCATAATAAGTCATGTCATTAGTAGGCTTCTTATAGTAGTAGCCTCGTATAACCACCATTGAGCTGTAGGCCTAAGAGCGCGTCCTGTTTAGTCTTAATATCGTAACTTACTTAGGTCTATATTTCAATATATAGGCTACTGTATCAATGAATAAATCATTTGTTCATGTCATCACACAGCATATGAGTGAGTCATTCATGCTTTGAAATGCAATCAAGCATTTTAGTTTTAAAATGAAATAAAAGGGAGATTTGGATAATTAGCCTAAACAACAAATAAACTGCAATTCACAAATACATACAACTGTTTTTAGTCTTCGCTGTAAAGGCGTTATACATTTTTAATTTATTTAATGTCGTTTACATGGTTCCAAATGGTCACAAAAAAGAATACTGTAATCTAACAGCACCTGTTTGGCACACAATACTCACAAAGCGCTTGCTCCTATACCCTCCTTTTTCTTGATCTCTTTACACAACTAACTCAAATGTCTTCCACACATCTGACATCCCCTTTTCCCTCCTGAGCAACCAGCAAACATTCCCCCGTTTCGAGTTTATTTTTCACGTCCTCGCATCCATTTTGCAGTCACGTGTTATGGTGTTCGGAGTTTGTTATAACCAATTTACTGATGTGATTATGATAGGCTATAGATCAGGCCCTATTTGTCACGTGCATGCAATGCTTACATACTTCATGTAAAGAGGGAATAGGGAATGTTTTCCTAAACAAATAAGGTATTTCGTTAACATAACTTTTCTGTCAGAGAAACAAGTAAGAAACAAAATGGCTGTAATTATGTTGCAGCTTCAGCAGGGACAGCGCGATAAACCCTTACTGTGCTTTGGTGCCTGTTTGCTGCATCAGGGAGAGAGAACATTCCGCAGTCACACTCGCTGTAATTTTTCTAACACATCGTGCTCCCTCAAGTCATTTGTGTGTCTTTATTATTTCATCAAACCGTGTGCTTAAAGCATCAGACAAGCTCAGTGCATATACACTGAACAAAAATATAAAATGCAACATGCAATAATTACAAAGATTTTACTGAGTTACAGTTCATATAAGGAAACCAGTCAATTGAAATAAATTAATTAGGCCCTAATCTATGGATTTCACATGACTGGGCAGGGGTGCAGCCATGGGTGGGCATAGGCCTACCCACTTCGCAGCCAGGCCCAGCCTATCAGAATGTGTTTTTCCCCACAAAAGGGCTTTATTACAGACAGAAATACTCCTCAGCCCCCCTACCCAGACGATCCCACAGGTGAAGAACCGGATGTGGAAGTCCTGGGCTGGCGTGGTTACACGTGGTCTGTGGTTGTGACACCAGTTGGACGTACTGCCAAATTCTTTAAAACAACGTTGGAGGCAGCTTATGGTAGAGAAATGAACATTAAATTCTCTGGCAACCGATCTGGTGGACATTCCTGCAGTCAGCGTGCCAACTGCACGCACCCTCAAAACCTGAGACATCTGTGGCATTGTGTTATGTGACAAAACTGCACATTTTAAAGTGGCCTTTTATTGTCCTCAGCACAAGGTGCACCTGTGTAATGATGGGGTAGGGTAGAAGGATTACTTTTATCCTATCCCAGGTATTCCTTAAAGAGGTGGGGTTTCAAGTGTCTCCGGAAGGTGGTGAGTGACTCCGCTGTCCTGGCGTCGTGAGGGAGCTTGTTCCACCATTGGGGTGCCAGAGCAGCGAACAGTTTTGACTGGGCTGAACGGGAACTGTGCTTCCGCAGAGGTAGGGGGGCCAATATATAGACACATAGGGTGTCTATATATTGGAAAAATACAGAGCTAAAAATTGACCCATCGACTGGTCGAAAGAACGACCAAGATTTTTTTTGTCTGGGATTTGACTATGCTGCATAGAGTCAAATCAAATGTTATTGATCGCGTACACATATTTTGCAGATGTTATCGCGGGTGTAGCTAAATGTTTATGTTCCTAGCTCCAACAGTGCAGTAATACATAACAATACATGCAAATCCCCAAAAATGTAGAAAGAGCAATGTCAGAGTCCAGAATATGTATGTAGATGATGATGTGTATATACATTATGGACAGTACATGAATAGAAAAGGTGTGTACAGCAGTAGTTATATAGGATGAGCCTCGACTAGAATAAAGTATATACGTATGAAGTGTGTAAAACACTCAAAACACTCTGTCTGGAGATGGCCCATATATAGAGGGGGAGAGAGACAACCTCTCCCCTATTCTCCAGATGATAGCCTGTATATGTATGCTATCTTGGAGTGGGGTGAAGTTACCCCTACTACAGAAACTGATCTAAGGTCTGCTTTGAATGTTCCCTTCAACGGATTTGAGGAGGATGAGCTGATCCTATATCTGTAACGTTAGGCTGGGCCTACATGACAATTTCCCTAGCCCTACAGATATGATTGGAGATGGAGGATTAACACTCCCCTGGTGCTTTTCCACTGAGTGTTTAATGTTAATTAAAGCTCAAGTGTAATTATGTTTCCATCAGGTGTGTGACACTAAGGACTTCGGGCAAGCATAATCAACAACCTATGCATCATTCAAGACAGTTGTTTTGTAAGGTGTAAAAGTAAACATGTAGCCATTGTATGTAAATGAAAACAAAAAAGTACCCAGGACCTGGGCTTGGCACCAAGTCTGGGCAGGTCCGCCGGAGCCTTGCATGGCCCAGGGAGACACAGGTGACGGCCATGAAAGTCTGAGCCTTTTGGGTAAAACCTCATTGGAAATACACCATCCATGTTTTGCTATGGAGACGGTGTCACACAACTACATAATCTAAGACTACCATGGTTAGAACGAGAATTTAATCCCCCAAAATCGTCCATTGATTTGAGGATTAAAAAAGAAACAGAAAGACAGCATAAGCATATCGTTAGCATAAAAGACAAAGGAAGTCACAGAGCTGAGAAACTATATAGCAGCCAACTAAATGGTGAATTCCTCATTCATTGTCTTGATTAAAACTAATGAATGAGATTAGCTGAACAAAGGTTTGACGGATGCTGATGACAAGCTAGCTACAATAACAGCAAGATTGTCTGTTGACCTGTGTGGCAGTGAATAGCTAAATGGCGTTAGCCAATGTGTTAAACTAGCTAGCTATAACGTTAATTAGCTGCACGGACCACACTCGAAATGTACATAATAATAATGAATTGCTACAGAAAATTGCAGCAAGGCAAAATAGTAACTAGTAGAGTTAATTGCTAACTTGAATCCACCATACCTGCACAGAATGGTTCACCGAAACGCGGTGTTTTCCAACAGCAACAGCACTGATCGGTATTAGCAGGCTAGCTTGGATGCTAGCTGTCCCAATTTGGAGCAGCTTCAGCGCAGTCGTTATTTCCGTTTTCCTCTCCGAAACAAAACGAAAAGTGAAGCGAATTAATACTTCATCTGTGTCGTTAATTTTGCACCTACAAAGTAGCGTTTTTTTAAGCAACCCAGATGTTGAAAAGTGGGGATCTAACTAGCTAGCGATTGAGCCAAACCCTTTGTTCCTAGCCAGACGCGAACAATGGCCCCCGTCTCTGCCCTCGCGTCTTTCCTCTCTTCTTGCGTAAGCGTTCCCGCTGCAGAATGGGCTCCCCCAACCGTGTTCAATCGAACCGTAATCCGCCTTTACAACACCCTCCCCCTCATATTCACATCCTAATAGCTAACGTTATGTAGTAAAGCTCTGAACATTTGCTATGCATTGTAGGTGTATTAAAATAAATAATACATTCAGTATCTAGCTAGCCTTTTGAAACAATAACATTCACTGCCTCTCATTCAGTCAGTCCTAGCCTACAAAATTAATGCAGAGAAACAGTTTGAGTGTAGCACCTTATTTGACATACTGAGTGATCAAAGAGGTTCAGCTCATATGCATCTAATAATTGGGTAATTGGTCAACATTGGTGATACCTTTAGGACAAAACCTAAAGGCATACACAGGGAAAGTACTGGTACAGTAGAGGCCAGACACTACAAGCTCTGAGTGATGAGCTGATAACACCTCTGATAGTACTGGAGTTACTTATGAATGAGCATGGCTCACTTTATCACTACACTACGAGCTCCTGACCTGGAGTGCACCCCATCACCATTATGTTGTCAGAGGCAGAGGTGATATACTGACCTACTGGCAGTGGCCTCACACACAGAATAAAGCCATGGGAGACACTATATGGCAAACATTCCCTAGGAAAGAAGAAAGTTAGGAGGGATGGAAGGTGGGAATAGAGGAAGGGGGGATGTAAAGGGCAGCGGAATGTAGCATTTTGTCTAATGGAAACAGGAATGAGAATCCCACTACTAGCCTAATTCCAGGCCTGATGTTTGTCCCCTGTGAGAGGCATGTGATTAGTCACGCCTATCTAACTGTTGCCTTCTGTAGAGTAAGAAATTGAGAGAGAAAGAGAGCGAGAGAGAGAGAGATAGAGCGAAAGGGAGAGCTTGTCCTTTCTTTTGTCCGTGGAGCCGAATAATAATAACTGACAGTGCGATCTGTTACTGGCTTGTAAGTAAGCATTTCACTGTAATGTCTACACCTGTTGTATTCGGCGCATGTGGCAAATAAAATTTGATTTGATTTGATAAAAGTCACAGGAGGACAGATCTAGTCTCAGCAGCACTATGCTGAGAAAGCAGAATACTGTAGACATATGCACACACACACACACACACACACACACACACACACACACACACACACACACACACACACACACAGCTGCTCTACAGTGGGGTTGCTGCTATCAGGCTCAATAGAGACAATGTGTGTGTGTGTGTGAGAGAGTTCTTGGAAACAGCAGTATGCCAGCACAGCCTGTTAAAGCCAGTAATCCCTCCCTCTACTGTGCCATTGTGTTTTCTGTACAATAGACACAGTGTCCTTAGGGGGCACTATACACACATTTTAGAAATCATGACAAGTATGAAACAGATGATTTGGTGCCCTCTTGTGATCCTCCTGAATACCTCCTAACTTCGCTCTGCTCCATCAAACCATCTCTGTCACATCTGAATGCTTTACATAATTTAGTTTTATTCGACTGGAATACTGACGGAATTCACATCCTTGAATGCGGCAGGTAGCCTAGCGGTTAAGAGTGTTGGACCAGTAACTGAAAGGTCACTGGTTCAAATCTCAGAGCCGAAAAAGGGAAAATCTGTCAATGTGCCCTTGAGCAAGGCACTTAACCCTAATTGCCCCTGAAAGTCACTCTAGATAAGAGCATCTGAATTACTAAAATGTAATGTAAAATGTAATGCCCCATGGTGAATTCATAGTGAAACTCCATGTTCAAACACAGACAGACCTCGTTCAAAAAGGGCTCACTATAGTCTCATTAACAAGCCACACCACTCCATCCACTCAAACCCTGCTCTCTCAGTGTTTCCTGTAAAAGGTTAGGCAGAGCTGATGATGGATGCTGCTGTGTGCTTCACTGGCCAACAGGCTTTCATCTACACAGATCTGGGTCATGCTCATTAGTAGGGCACACAATGGAAAATGTTTTGTAATGGCAATCGGAAATTAGAATTTGTTTTTGGGATTAGCATTTGTTAATGTTAAGTTCAGGTAGTCTCTGTTTCAGTCGACTTTCTTCCATTTGGTGACTATTGATCATGACCCTGCTGTAACATAGCTAATTGTCCCCTCCAATGTCTGTGTTGACTTGATAGGCAGCAGCGCTAGTGCAAATTCCATTAGGCAATTAATGATAATTGAATTAAGATGATTTTTCAATTTCAATTCACTTCCTGAAGGGACTGACGTTGACTCCCCAACCCTGGTAAGCATTGTGCTTGTTCTGAATAGAGTGATTCAGACTTGGACAGACTTGAATTTCCACAGGAAACTGACCATGATAAGATACGAGATAAGAGATTGAGGTGAACTGTACAAAATGTCCAACTGACCATTTCACTCAACAAATAAAGGCCATATGTACACACTTCTCAAATCAAATCAAATGTTATTTGCCACATGCGCCGAATACAACACAGTGAAATGCTTACTTACAAGACCTTAACCAACAATGTAGTTTTAAGGGGAAAAAAGTAAACAAGTATTCAGTAAAAAATGGATAACAAAAAAAAATAAAAATAAAAAAAGAATTAAAGAGCAGCAGTAAAATAACAGTAGCGAGGCTATATACAGGGGGTACCAGTACAGAGTCAATGTGCGGGGGCACCGGTTAGTCAAGGTAATTGAGGTAATATGTACATGTGGGTAGAGTTAAAGTGACTATGCATAGAACCTTTTGAGGATCTGAGGACCCATGCCAAATCTTTTCAGTCTCCTGAGGGGGAATAGGCTTTGTCGTGCCCTCTTCACGACTGTCTTGGTGTGTCTGGACCATGATAGTTTGTTGGTGATGTGGACACCAAGGAACTTGAAGCTCTCAACCTGTTCCACTACAGCCCGTCGATGAGAATGGGGGCGTGCTCAGTCCTCTTTTTTTCCCTGTAGTCCACAATCATCTCCTTTGTCTTGATCACGTTGAGGGAGAGGTTGTTATCCTGGCACCACACGGTTAGGTCTCTGACCTCCTCCCTTTAGGCTGTCTCATCGTTGTCGGTGATCAGGCCTACCACTGTTGTGTCGTCGGCAAACTTAATGATGGTGTTGGAGTCGTGCCTGGCCATGCAGTCATGGGTGAACAGGGACTACAGGAGGGGACTGAGCACGCACCCCTGAGGGGCCCCCGTGTTGAGGATCAACGTGGCAGATGTGTTGTTACCTACCCTTACCACCTGGGGGCGGCCCGTCAGGAAGTCCAGGATCCAGTTGCAGAGGGAGGTGTTTAGTCCCAGGGTCCTTAGCTTAGTGATGAGCTTTGGGGGCACTATGGTGTTGAACGCTGAGCTGTAGTCAATGAATAGCATTCTCACGTAGGTGTTCCTCTTGTCCAGGTGGGAAAGGGCAGTGTGGAGTGCAATAGAGATTGCATCATCTGTGGATCTGTTGGGGCAGTATGCACATTGGAGTGGGTCTAGGGTTTCTGGGATAATGGTGTTGATTTGAGCAGTGACCAGCCTTTCAAAGCACTATGGGTCGGTAGTCATTTAGGCAGGTTATCTTAGTGTTCTTGTGCACAGGGACTATGGTGGTCTGCTTGAAACATGTTGGTATTACAGACTCAGTCAGGGACATGTTGAAAATGTCAGTGAAGACACTTGCCAGTTGGTCAGCGCATGCTCGGAGAACACATCCTGGTAATCCGTCTGGCCCTGCGGCCTTGTGAATGTTTGCCTGTTCGATGGTTCGTTGGAGAGCATAGCGGGATTTATTTTAAGTGTCCAGGTTAGAGTTCCGCTCCTTAAAAGTGGCAGCTCTACCCTTTAGGTCAGTGCAGATGTTGCCTGTAATCCATGGCTTCTGGTTGGGGTATGTACGGTCACTGTGGGGACGACGTCATCGATGCACTTATTGATGAAGCCAGTGACTGATGTGGTGTACTCCTCAATGCTATCTGAAGAATCCCGGAACATATTCCAGTCTGTGCTAGCAAAACAGTCCTGTAGCTTAGCATCTGCGTCATCTGACCACTTCTTTATTAACCGAGTCACTGGTGCTTCCTGCTTTAGTTTTTGCTTATAAGCAGGAATTAGGAGGATAGAGTTATGGTCAGATTTGCTAAATGGAGGGCGAGGGAGAGCTTTGTATGCGTCTCTGTGTGTGGAGTAAAGGTGGTCTAGAGTTTTTTTCCCTCTGGGTGCACATTTAACATGCTGGTAGAAATTAGGTAGAACGGATTTAAGTTTCCCTGCATTAAAGTCCCCGGCCACTAGGAGCGCTGCATCTGGATGAGCGTTTTCCTGTTTAATTATGGCCTTATACAGCTCATTGAGTGCAATCTTAGTGCCAGCATCGGTTTGTGGTGGTAAATACGAAAAATATACACACACGCACTTTGTGTGTCTTCTTGTGACGATCAGAGAAAGTTAAAGAATAAAGACGAAGGGTAGTGATGAAGATATCGATCAAGCTCAGACTAAGTTACCGTTAGTAGCCACTTAGTTAGCAACAAACCGTTATCAAAACACAAGCCCATCAGGACTGTCATAGCTGCTCACTAGTTGTGATGGTGTAGCTCAGTTGGTAGAGCATGGCGCTTGCAACGCCAGGGTTGTGGGTTCGTTTCCCACAGGGGGCCAGTATGAAAATGCATGCACTCACTAACTGTAAGTCGCTCTGGATAAGAGCGTCTGCTAAATTACTAAAAAAAAAAAAAAAAATGTAAATGTCAACAAAGAGGCCAAAAGAAGGGCAAACATTGCAGGTACAGTAGTTATAGAAGCTGAAAGAGGGAGACATGGGGATGAGAGAACAACATAAAATGAGTGAGAAAAAACATCTACTGTATCCCTTCTACTGATTCTATATCTATGGGATGGCAGGGGTTGTTGAGGCCGGGCACAATCCTGGTCATGCCTAATAACCTTAACCACACAGACACACACACACAATCCTGAGATGGAGTCAAACGCACAGCAAACAGTTGCTGTCTCAGCTTGTATTACTCACCACAGGCTTCCTCTCCTACAGTGCTAAACCACACATCTTACTGGCTAATTACTACATAAAGCTATTCAATATTAGCTTTATGTTGTTGTTCATCTTGTAGTGCTCTTCTTCTCACCTATTCTGATTTTAAACAAGTGTGTGTTTGTGTGTGTGAGTGCACTAGTCTGCACTAGCCTGTTTACAGACGAAGCTGCCAGAGAGAACCACGGTAACGATCAAATGTGCGCGCACGCGCACAAACACACCTCCATAAGGAACAACGTTGTTCTGAAGGCACATGAGCACTCCACTGGCCCAAACTTGTCCCAGCAAGAAAACGTTGTCTCATTCAACATGGGGGAAAGACGTATCCGTGTGTGTAGGAGATGTGAGCTAGTAATAGCTAGTGAGCGCTAGTAGCCATTGTGCAGTCTTACTGAGATATAAAGTACACTGAATATTGAGTGAGGAACACACTGTAAACCAGTAGCTGGAATTCTTTAACAAAGCATTCTGAACAAACATGTGAACACCATCAAACCTTTACAGCAGAAAAGACACACGAAAAAGCAAAGAGAGAGAGACAGCAGACAGAGAGAGCAATAGAGAGTGAGAGAGCAGAGAGAGAGACAGAGAGCGAGTGTGAGAGATGGTTAGACTTACCCGGGCAAGCGCAGCCTCCAACAGACATCTTCTCACATGTTGTAGGTCTCTGCTCTGCCGGAAACAGCTGCCTTCAGTCCTCCCTCCGTACGCAAGGACACACATGCAGAGAGAGAGAAACAGAGGAAAGTGAGAAAAAAGGGTTAGAAGAACAGGAAATATAATGAGAAGTAAAACATGATCGGAGCTCTCTCTCTCTAGCTCTCTCTGACAATCAGGAAGTAGGAAATAGAGTGCTCTGGTTGGTTTGTTAATATGCAAATTGCAATACTCGTAGGCGGGGATAAATATGAGAGATGGGGGAAAGAAGGAGACACAAACCATAGCTTATTGTGGCAAAGGTATCAGTGATTATGCACATACAGGGCAACATATATGCTTATATGGGGCAACAGAGAGGGCAATCTTCTGCATTTTTCTAAACGCATGATGTGCAGAGGCTATGCTTTGCAAACATTGATCAGCCAGTGCCTGCTCTCCTATGTAATTGGTGACCTAAATGTCAGTGCCAGTCGGTGCCGTTTAAGATGAGGGTGGATGATTATTTATTTTATGGGCCTTATTTCTATTAAACTATATTGGATGACTGTCATTCATATTCCATTCATCCAGCTCAATGTAACATCGATAGGTTTAGGCTATAACATGATACTCAAATTTTCCCTGTACCCATCATGAGGTTGTTACAACCTAGCCTATGAATGGAAGTTTACAACGTAGGTGCACAGGTCAAGAGAATTTAGAGTAATCAAGGTGTCAGACAGTGACACATTCAATACCGTCCTGCACACTCATGCCTGCATCTAGCTCATCTAGCTGTAATCATTAGTCCAACAGCTGCAAATGAGAGGTTCTATTGGACAAATTCAGGTAGGTTTATCCCCGTTTGCTTCCGTTTAAGAAACGTTTTTCAACAGAATTGGCGGAATGAACACACCCCTGATCACATGCAAACACAGTTCACTTTCATAGCAGCCTCATAAAAACATCATGATCACTTTGCTCGTTGCACATATCATTCCTTCTCGCAACTATCTACACGCTCTCCTCCTATCACCTTTTCCCTTCGCTTGTGGACTTCAGTGCACAACACATCAGCTGTCTGTGACCAGGCAAAAAAAACGTTCCAAGCCAAACCTTCATATTATGACCGTTAACAGCTACAAACAGCCTACATCATTGTCACCATATTAGCTAATGTCATAGTCAATATAGCTACTAGAACTAACGCGTTAGTAAACCCGCTACAATCATGTAGTTCAGTGTACAGTCAGAAAGCAGTTTAGCAGATACACCGGCGGGCCCTGGTGGCAATTAATTCATAAAACCAAAAGCTTACCTAGCTGTCCTCCGGTTACACCATAGTGCTTTCCTACAGAGTGCTGCTGAGGCTAATGTGGACCTTCATTGCAAAACAGTGTGTTTTAATCAATTATTTGGTGACATGAATATATCACTTTCACTATTTGTATTTTTTTTTTTATGAAATTCACTGAGGAGGATGGTCCTCCCCTTCCTCCTCTGAGGAGCCTCTGGAGCCTCCACTGCTAAATGTGCAGCTCATTGATTTGAGCGTCCTTTTGTAATGCTCATTTGTTCAACTTTGAAAAATGGTGAAAATAGGAATAACCTCAAAACACTTCCCCTCTCTCTCCCTTTCTCTCCCTTGTCCTCCCTCTGTTTTGTATCTGTGTGTAGAACAGCAGTGTTAATCACCACAGACAGCATCGATTAAAAATGCAAAGCCCACCTGGGGCGCTGGGACACTGGAGACTCATGAAACACACACACACACACGTCACCCTCCAGTATGAGCCTTCTTGGTTGTCCCTCACCCTAGCTCTCTTCTCTCTTTCCCCTCCACCTCTCTCCATCAAGCGTCTGCTCTCTAACTCAATAATCTTACAGTCCACCACACCACTATGTTTGCATACTATGTTTGCATAGTCAACTTACACACAGCACTGACACACACACTTACCCCACCAGACATGCCACCAGAACAGATTCAAGGAAACGTACAGTATTATACAGAGCCATGAGTGCATGGAACTCCCTTCCATCTTATATAGCACAAGTGAACAGCAAACCTGGTTTCAAAAAACAAATAAAGTAACACCTCACGGTACAATGCCTCTCCCATATGTGACCTACTTGTTGTGTGTATGGACTGACATGTATGTGTAACTGATATTTTGTCTGTAATGTATTTTTTGTTATGTGTCGGACCCCAGTAAGACTAGCTGTCGCCATTGATGTCGGCTAATGGGGATCCTACTAAATCAAAAATGAAAACACACACACACATGCAGACAGACAGACAGACAGACAGACAGACCAGACACACACACACACACACACACACACAGACAGACAGACAGACAGACAGACAGACAGACAGACAGACAGACAGACAGACAGACAGACAGACAGACAGACAGACAGACAGACAGACAGACAGACAGACAGACAGACAGACAGACAGACAGACAGACAGACAGACAGACAGACAGACAGACAGACAGACAGACACACGCAAACACACTGTAGGAGTGGGGCTTCTCTTAACAAGCTCCAGCTCTTTGTTATCCGTCAGTCAGGATAAATACGTTGAGGAAACATAACAACCAATTTACAAAAATAACAAGTGGGACACGACATTTCCTAAATGCTATCACGCGCCATGTCGGTGACAGAGCCATCAGAGCTGAATGTCATACATGCTGTTAGACACATTTCTGAGGAACTATTAACATCCTCGCTAAGGCCTTTACTATTTGTACTTCTCTCTCTCTCTCTCTCTCTCTCTCTCTCTCTCTCTCTCTCTCTCTCTCTCTCTCTCTCTCTCTCTCTCTCTCTCTCTCTCTCTCTCTCTCTCTCTCTCTCTCTCTCTCTCTCTCTCTCTCTCTCTCTCTCTCTCTCTCTCTCTCTCTCTCTCTCCTCTCTCTCTCTCCAGTCAGACCAAAACAGAATTATCTCAGCTGACAGTAGAAATCTGCTTTTAAAAGGGTGAACTGAGAACAAAGGCAGATATGAGTCATTCCACAGAGAGAGAGAGAGAGAGAGAGAGAGAGAGAGGTGTGTGTGTTTGTGTGTTTGTTTCTGTTTGTGTATGTCTGTGTGTCTGTCTCCACTCCAGCTTTGGGGAAATGGCATTTGTTTCTACGCCAGAAAGGCGTTGAGGCTAGAGATATACACTTCACCGCTGGCTGCACAAACAGGCAGTGTCTCTCGCACTGGTGCTCACTCTCTGAAGCAGTTTTTCCAAAAACAAAGATGGTGTAGCTCTATCTTTCCCTGTCAGAAGGCACGCAGCAACAGCAATGTCAGAGGAGGAGTCAGGTACTTGCACAAACACAAACACACCTGAATGAGAACGTCACACTTCACCTCTTGTGAAGAACATGTTGTTCTCTGGAGGTAAACAAACACTCATTATGAACATTACATTTTACACACACACACAATAATTACACTGGCATAGCTAGCCTGATCTCCCAGTCCCAGTCCATCTTAGGGGAGGTCACAAAATAATGCTTACCTCTCCTCTTTGTCTGTCTGTCTACTCGGCACCTCACGACACACACACACACCCACACGCCATCCATGCTTACCTTTTCCCCCCTTTTGTCTCCTCCCGTCCTCTGTCCTTGGCTGTGGAAACACCAGAGCCTGTTCACTAAAACATCCACCAGGTCAACTGCAGAGAAAAATAGACAGTCAGAAAAAGAGACAAAAAGAGAGAGGAGATGTAGTGGAGCGCAGAGATGAGGGAGGGAGAAGGCTAGCTCTCTGCTGGTATAAATATGACGCAGAGGCAGCAGCCAGAGTCACTTCTTTCCTCTCCTCTCCTCCACCCTATCCCTCCATACCCACAGAGAGAGAAAGAGAGAAAGAGAGAGAGAAGGCACTGTATCCATGGCAACAACGAGCAGCAGTAGGTGGTGGTTACTGAGATGCTGGGGCACAGCAGGGTGTTTCTCGTGAAACCAGCTGAAACCATGTCTGTGATGAATTCAGCTATATAGCCTCTAAAATGTTTTAATAATTTACTATCATATTAAAGCTAGCTATGCTTGGTTTCTGGTTCTCTAACTTGTTTTGGTCTTAAATCTTATTTTTGTGTTTTTTTTATAAAATGTTTACTCAAAATCTCATTACCGTAATGTGTCCGGGTCAATTTTGTAGGACTTTACATTAATTTAATTTATAGAAATAACCAACACATTTAATTAAAACCAATAGAATATTGTATAAAGTGGTACATATTCAAAGACAGTTATCATTTCTGGATATTCACATTACAAACTAGTCATATTTTAGACAAAATGTTTCTCATTACCGTAGCAGTTCTTCAAGTTCCTGTACAAAAATGTGTTTTATGTTTTTTCAACCCATAATGCATCACCAAGAAGAGAATATCAAAGATGGATACAAGGTACGCTAGTCTTTTCTCTTTAATTATGTTTGAATTTGATATTGTCCACGTACACATTTACCCATTTTAGATGTTCATTACGTACAGTGAGGGGGAAAAGTATTTGATCCCCTGCTGATTTTGTACGTTTGCCCACTGACAAAGACATGATCAGTCTATAATTTTAATGGTAGGTTTATTTTAACAGTGAGAGACAGAATAACTACAACAAAATCCAGAAAAACGCATGTCAAAAATGTTATAAATTGATTAGCATTTTAATGAGGGAAATAAGTATTTGACCCCTCTGCAAAACATGACTTAGTACTTGGTGGCAAAACCCTTGTTGGCAATCACAGAGGTCAGACGTTTCTTGTAGTTGGCCACCCTGTTTGCACACATCTCAGGAGGGATTTTGTCACACTCCTCTTTGCAGATCTTCTCCAAGTCATTAAGGTTTCAAGGCTGACGTTTGGCAACTCGAACCTTCAGCTCCCTCCACAGATTTTCTATGGGATTAAGGTCTGGAGACTGGCTAGGCCACTCCAGGACCTTAATGTGCTTCTTCTTGAGCCACTCCTTTGTTACCTTGGCTGTGTGTTTTGGGTCATTGTAATGCTGGAATACCCATCCACGACCCATTTTCAATGCCCTGGCTGAGGGAAGGAGGTTCTCACCAAAGATTTGACGGTACATGGCCCCGTCCATCGTCCCTTTGATGCGGTGAAGTTGTCCTGTCCCCTTAGCAGAAAAACACCCCCAAAGCATAATGTTTCCACCTCCATGTTTGACGGTGGGGATGGTGTTCTTGGGGTCATAGGCAGCATTCCTCCTCCTCCAAACACGGCGAGTTGAGTTGATGCCAAAGAGCTCCATTTTGGTCTCATCTGACCACAACACTTTCACCCAGTTCTCCTCTGAATCATTCAGATGTTCATTGGCAAACTTCAGACAGGCATGTATATGTGCTTTCTTGAGCAGGGGGACCTTGCGGGCGCTGCAGGATTTCAGTCCTTCATATTCAAAAAATGAATATATTCAAAATAGACAGTTAGAATCCATGTGATTAGCAATTTCAGTTGATTCGTTTTCATTTTAACAGCATTACAATTTATAGAACAACATTATTATATACAGTATATATTTTCCAAATACTCAAAATTAATTACACATACAAAACATACAATACAAAACATATTAATAGGAGTGTGTTGTCTCCGACTGTGGAGGGTCTGGGTTGCTGCGTAGTTCAGCTCCCTCACCCAAACCCACCACCGTGAAGTGAGTGACCGTATTTATGTGTAGGCAATTAAGTGTTTGTGAAAAAATTTAAAAGTTACCAACAACATAAAAAACAATAAATAAAGCTTCAAGCAGTGATGACCCAGGGTCCTTTTGCCCTTTTTGCGTTGTTATTTTAAGCCATTTATTATTTTGTCATCAAATTTGGTTTAGGCAAAACATCAACAATCCCTCACTGTCACAGGATCCCTTTCTGAAAGCAGCAGTGGCAGGATTCAAACCTGGCCCACCATGGGTCTGTACGTATTACTAGATGAGCGCCTCAGGCAAGTCTGAGGCTCAAAAACCATGGAAGAGCATGCATGTATGAATTGCAGAATATACTTCCTATATTGCCATCTTATTAATATTTAGCATTTGGGCTCAGTTGTGACCTCTATGTAATTGTTATACAATGTTTTGTGAAAATCTGAAAAAAGCAGGATTTGAACTCAGCATGTATAACCAGAAAAGGACACTAACCCTATGTACAATGCATGCCTTATAGAACATATAGTGTTCAAAAACCATGGACGACGACACGTATGTATGAACAACAGAATATATGCCTCCTATTTTACCATCATATGAATTTTTGCATTTAGGCTCCTACAGTGGCAAGAAAAAGTATGTGAACCCTTTGTAATTATCTGGATTTCTGCATAAATTAGTCATAAAATGTAATCTGATCTTCATCTTTTATTTATTTAACTAGGCAAGCCAGTTTAGAACACATTTCTATTTACAATGACGGCCTACACCGGCCAAACCCAGACAACGCTGGGCCAATTGTGCACTGCCCTATGGGACTCTGTATCATGTGATACAGCCTGGAATCGAACCAGGGGATCTGTAGTGACGCCTCAAGCACTGAGATGCAGTGCCTTAGACCGCTGCGCCACTCGGGAGCCACTAAGTCACAACAATAGACAAAAACAGTGTGCTTAAACTAATAACACACAAATTATTGTATTTTTCTTGTCTATATAGAATACATAATTTAAACATTCACAGTGTAGGTTGGAAAAAAATATGTGAACCCCTAGGCTAATGACTTCTCCAAAAGCTAATTGGAGTCAGGAGACAGCTAACCTGGAGTCCAATCAATGAGACGAGATTGGAGATGTTGGTTAGAGCTGCCCTGCCCTACAAAAAAACACTCACAAAATTTGAGTTTGCTATTCACAAGAAGCATTGCGTGATGTGAACCTCTCAGAAGTCCTAAGATTAAGAATTGTTGACTTGCATACAGCTGGAAAGGGTTACAAAAGTATCTCTAAAAGCCTTGATGTTCATCAGTCCCCGGTAAGACAAATTGTCTATAAATTGAGAAAGTTCAGCACTGTTGCTACTCTCCCTAGGAGTGGCCTTCCTGCAAAGATGACTGCAAGAGCACAGTGCAGA
>JAGTTL010001127.1:0-11480 GCA_036851935.1 Coregonus suidteri
ATTACTTGACATTGTTTTCCCCTTTTTTTCCCCCAGTGGGAGGGGGGTGTTGGGGAAGGGGGGAGAGCGGAAAATGTGTTTTGGCATTGTGTTTTTTTCCCCAAAGGGGGAGTTTGGGGGTTCGGGGAAGGGGAGAGCAGGACCTGCTGTTTTGGACTTTGGTGTATTTTTCCCCAGGGGAAAAGCGGTGGTTCTTGGGGAAGGGGGGTTAGAGCGGGAACCTGCTGTTTTGGGCATTGTGTTTTTTCCCCAGGGGAGCGGGGGGTTCTTGGGGAAGGGGGAGAACAGGACCTGCTGTTTGACATTGGTTTTTTCCCCCAGGGGAGCTGTGGTGCTTGGGGAAAGAGGGAGGGCAGGACCTGCTGTTTTGACTTTGGTATTTTTCCCCAGGGGGAGTTTTGGGGTTTCTTGGGGAAGGGGGGAGAGCAGGCCCTGCTGTTTGGAATTGTGTTTTTTTTCCCCAGGGGGAAAGTTTGGGGTTCTTGGGGAAGGGGGGGAAAAACAGGGACCTGTTTTTCTGAATTGGTTTTTTTCCCCCCAGTGGGGCGGGGTGGTGTTTGGGGAAGGGGAGAGGGGGCCCTGCTGTCTTGACATTGTGTTTTTTTTTTGGGGCCCCAAACGTGTCTCAAAAACGGGTCTCAAACAGTCTCTCCCCTGTGGCCGGGGCCCCCTTTTTCCCCCAGAAAAGGGAAAGACATTGAGCAAAGTTTTTTTTCAAAATCGGCGGCAAACCCAAAACAGAAGTCACAGCACATTATCAGTTTCTATTGGTTTCTATTGGCCATTCATCCTTTTAAAAACAAAATTTTAGGGTTACTCTTTGGGTTGCTTATTTAACCAGAGCAATTGCTGATGCCAAATGGGATGTGAAAATGAATGAACAGCGGGGATGGGGTTTGAAAAAATGATATTTGGAAATAAGTTTCCCCTTTTGAATTTGGGAGTTATTTGAAAAAGGGTTTAAGGCCCTAGAAAGGGCAAAATATGCTTTTTTCAGAAAAAGCACTATATAAAAAATCACAATTTTTTCCCTTTGCATGGACTCTGAAGGAGGTTTTGGGGGGTAAAGGGGATGCCTTTTCCCCTCCCATCTGTAAATTTAAAAGAGCGCCCTTCTCTTTCATGTAAAAATTTGGACAACTAAATAATTTTGTCACTCATCAGACTTTAATTTGGTTTTATGGGGCAAACCCTTTATTAGGTGAAATGAGTTGAGGTATATTTCGGGTTTGTATTTTTGGGATTTTCCGGCGGGAGGCTAAATTTGGCACGGGTTTGGTTTCCCCCCCTCATCAACTGTGTAGAGTCAAGGATATGTTTTGCATTATTCAAAAGGGGCCTACAGCAACATGTAGCATTTTTTTCTTTTCCCCCAAAATTTTTGATTAGTAATAGATTTTATAGAAAATAAATCCGTCCCTTTTAAAAATTTAAAACAAAAAAAGAGAAATGATAAAACCCACAAGGCGTGTGGTAAAATGATTTGTGCTGATAAACAGGCATAACCCCAAACCATCATTACACTATTGTTCTAAATGAATTCAACATCTGCCACCCTCCTTATAATTATTTAAGCCTTTAATTTTAAATTTTCAATTGTAAAAAGAAAGGGGTGACACAACTACCCCCCCATTCATCCTTTGTCATTTTTTTCAGTGGGGAAAAAGAGAGACTCTTTAGGGGCCCCATTGTTTGGAAGATTAAGGGGGGAATAGGTGTGAAAAAAAGGGGTTTAACAAGCTAAAATACTTTTCTTTTTGTGAAAAAGATGTTTTGGGTTTCTGTCATTAAAAAGATAAAAAAAAAGTCTTAAAAATGAACCGGGTCCCCTATACCCCTTTCCCCAACCACCCTCCTCGGGGAAAAGGCTCTTTTCCCTGGAAAAGAGAATTTGGGAATCCCGGCAGTGATGTTGGGTTTAGACCCATAGCGTTTGCAACCCAGGGTTGGGGGTTTGGGGATTCCTGGGGGGGGCCAGTATGAAAAAAAATTATAAAAGGATGCACTCACAACGTAAGGGCCCCGGGGATAAGAGGGCCCCCTAAAGGGACTAAAAAGGGTAAAAAGTTAAAAAAAAAAAAGGTTTTTAAAAAAGGGAACCCCCCTTTTCCCCCCCAGAACCCATTGGGGAAATTTTTCTCTGTTCTGGTAAAAAGAGAAGTAGTTTGTATCAATTTTGTTTCTGTTGATCTACATGTATCTACTTAAAAACCCCCGGTTCTTTTTCTTGAGACTGATGGGAAAGGGGGGGTTTTAAAAGGTTTTTTCAACACTACGGGAGTTAGCAAAACCCTTTGTGACTAATTTTATTTCCCTTTGTTGCGATTTTCGGAAATTCAATGTTATCTTTATACCTTCCCAATCCCTTTCCCCCCCATTTCAGAGATGGTTTGAGTGGTTTTCCCGAATAGAGTGTATAGTCCTTTGGGGCTCTAGGGGAAAGATGTGGGGTTTTAATTTCAGAGATGGCTTGATTTTGGGGCCCCAGCATAGAGTGGATAGTCCTTTTTTCCCCTATGGGCCAGATGGCCAGTTGTGAGGGCTACAGCATGGGGAAAAAAAAACTTTTCAGAGGGGGTTTCATAACACCCAAATTTCAATGGGTTTTACAGCAGCTGACAGTTGAAAACACATTGCTAAAAAAGGAAAATCCCGGGTTTAGAAAAAAGGGACAAGTTGTCAGTTTTTTGGATTTTAATTTTTTAATCAGCCTGTTGCGGGGAAAAATTTAAAAACTTTGTGTGTATTTGGGGGTTTAAAAAAGGCTTCTGAATTTTGGAAATTTCCCCTTTTCCCCCTTTCCCTTTTTGGAAAAAAAAGTAAAATTATCCACATAAAAATTCAAATGTGTGTTGTTTCGGGGATTTTTTCCTGTTTGTGGGAAAAAAAGGGGTAAAATTTAAGATCCTAATCTGTAGCAAAAAACCCCCGTCTTTAATGTACAGGGCTATATTAGGAGGACACGATTCTCTTTACACCATGTTTTTTGACCATTTTAAAATTTTATTATGTTGGGTTTGGGTGTTTTAATGAATTCCCTATGAGAGGCTACTTCATTGGGAAGAGAAAGGGGGGCCGACCAGTTTCCTCCTATGAAAAAAAGAAGTGGGTAGCCTAAGCACTTTCAACAGGGTGTTGAAACGTGGGGATCCATTGCCGGCAACATTAAAAAATTTGGATAAATGTGTTTATTTGAAGGAAAGAAGGGGAGACTCTGGTAAGTCTTTGGCTACATACAACTATTTTATTAGAAAGTTTGGTCCGTTTTCAGGGAAAATTTTAAAAGTCAGAAATAGGTTTTATTTAGATCAATTATCAGCTGACCAACCCGAAGGTCTCTGTTTGGGAAAAATTTTTAAACAACATGCTAGGCACATGCTTGTCCTGCCCACTGGTAGGCCCGTAAGTTATGGGAAAAAAGATCTGAAAAAGGTTTAGGTTGGGGCATCTTTGGATATGTAGGGGTATAGCGGGGGTAAGACCCCCTTTTGCCTATCACTAACCAAAATGTATTATATAACCCGCCAAAAAAAAGAAACTCCTTCACGTCAAAAGGGGTTTTTTTTTAGCAAAATTTTCCCTATGTAAAAATTTGTTTTGAACATAAAAAGATAAAAAACTGAGAAAAACTGAAACCCAAGGGTTTCCCCAGAAATTTAAAAAATTTTTCCCGAAAAAAAGGGGGATCAAAAACAAAAGTTTAAAAGTCAGTTCTGGTGTCGCCATCAGCTGCATTAATACTGCAAATGCAAACTCCTCCTCAGGACTGCACCAGATTTTCCCCGTTCTTGCTTTTGAGATGTTACCCCAGTCTTCCCCAAGGCACCTGCAAGTTCCCAGACATTTCTGGGGGGGTGGCCCCAGCCCTCACCCTCCTATCAAAGATCCCAGAGTGCTAAATTTGGGTTGAGATTCGGGTTTTTTCGTGGCAAAAGGCAGAACACGACATTTCCCCGTCTTTCAGGAAGTCACGCACAGAACGGGGAGTATGGTTGGGGGCATTGTCATGCGGGGGGTAAAGTCCCGGATGAGGGCCCGCTGGGGGAAAGGGGACCAAGGGGGGAGGAAAGGGTGTCTTCCCCGTAAAAGCACAGGTTGAGATTGCCTTTAATGACAACAAGCCAGTAGATGATGCGGAAACACCGCCCCCCATCCCTGATGGACCCTTCCCCCCTCCAAAACGTCCCTCCAGAGTACAGGCCTCGGGTAAAAAATCATTCCTTTACGAAAAAACGGGAATCCCACCCTCACCCCCGGGGAGCCAAAAACCCACTTTATCTGAAGAGCACTTTTTGGGCCCGTCCCCGTCTGGGCCCGGACAGCGCCGGTGATTTTTTTGGTGTGGACCGCCTTTTCAAAAAGGGCCCACAAGCCTCAGTCCAGCCCCCTTCAGCCCTTTGCGGGGGCCGGGTTTAGCATGATGGGGGGAATTTTGCTTTTCCCGTTGTAACCCGGGAGTTGTTTTTTGCCATCCCCGGCCTGTCCCCAGGGGGATTTTTCGGAGTACCCATCCTGTGCAGGTGTTTTTACACGTGGGCTGCCAAAGCGGGGGGAGACAGATGTCCGTCCTGTTTTCCCGTAGCACGTCTTAGGCGTCTCACAAGGACATTTCAATTTTTTGCCCTGGGGACATCTGCAGTCCTTTAAAGCCCCTTGCAAAATGCCAAAAGGGACGTTCACCCCAGTGAGCAGGGGGCCCTGGGCCCCCTTTTTGGTGTTTTTTAGAGTTTAGTAGAAAAGGGCCCCTTTAGTGTCCAAGTTTTTATAACAGTGAACTTTAAAGGGCCCACCGTTTTGTAAGCTGTTAGTGTCTTAAAAGAAACCCTTTCCCCAGGGCAGGTTTCCCCTTTTAATTTTTTTTGGTTCATTGAACAAAACATGGGAAAAAAGTGTTTTTAAACCTTCAATTTAAAAATATGGTTATTTTGGTTTTTTCGAATTTTTCTTGGGGAAAAAGGGTCCTGAAAAAGGGATGTTTTTTTTTTTGGGTGAGTTTTTATTATAAAACCCAGCCTTTCTTTTTCATAATTAAACAAACTCTTACTTGTTGCCAAAAAAAAATTTCGGAAAAGTATCAATGATTTCCCTCAGATAATAAAGCCCGGGTTTAGCCCTTCTGTTAATTCTCGATTCAAAGACAACAAATTTGCCCACTTTTAATTAAAACAAATAAGTGTGAGGACAGGGGCCCTTTTGGGTTTCTGCACTGTTATAATTTCCTTAAAAAACAGGAAATTATTATTATTATTTACAGTTAACATGGGGAAGAGAGTCACAACCAAAATGTTAAAACTGATTGCAAAAAAAGCATGGGCTGTTTTGAATGTTGGTTTGTAAATGTTTTTTTTCCCAAGAGTCATGGTAAAAGAGAAAAAATGGACATTCTAGAAAATTTGTTTTCACGTGTTCAAAACCCCAACCAAAAAGCTGGGATTCGGTTTTGGGGGCAGTGGTTAAAATGAGTCTTTTCTGGGGGGGAGAGAGGAGGGGGCCCTGCCTCTAAAAAGAGGCTCTCTGGGGAGAAAAGAGGAGGGGGCCCCGCCCCTAAAAAAGAGTCTCTTGGGGGGGAGAAAAGGAGGGGGGGCCCGCCTCTAAAAAAGAGTCTCTTGGGGAGAGAGAGGAGGGGGGGCCCCGCCTTTTAAAAAAGAAATTCTCTTTTTGGGAAAATGACACCAAAGCTAAAAGGTTTAGATTTAGTTTTTTTTAAGGGGGTTTTTAAGTAAAATTTCCAAAAAATCTTGTCCCCCAATTTTTTTTAAAATTTTTGCTTTTGGGTAAAAAAAAAATATTTCGCTTTGACACAGACGGTCATGCCAAAATAGTATGCAGCATATCTAAAATGGTGCAACAAAAGTTTAAATTTCACTTTTTGCCCACCATTTCTGTCAAAGCCGTTTTTGTACACTTTTTTTGACGCATAGTTCGAAAATCCAACGTACGCCCCCCAACAGAAAAAAACTGCCCAAACCCCCCCTGCAACGCAATTTCTGAAAGGCAAAAACAGCGTTCCAAATTTGGGAAAGAAAGTACTTTGGTACCAAAATGCAAAAACGGGAGTCGGTGTGTTCAAAGCGTTACTGATCTCAATTTTAAAAATTAAAAGATTTTTTTGAGTAATGGAAAATTTTTTTTTTTCGCAAAAACGCTATATTTTCCCCAAGTTTAGTTTGGAAAAAAGGGTGTTCGTTTTTATATTTGACTGTGTATGTGGGTTTTTAAATTAGCATCTTTAAAATAAATGCACTTAATCAAAATAATAATTTGACCCAGTTTTTCATAGCAGAAAGATTTTCCTGGAGCCCCCAAAAGGGAAAAGTGAAATTATGGGATATAATTTATTTAAATTTTTGTTTGGGCAAATCAAGTCTTTTAAAAGCTAAAAAAACAATACAATACAAACAACTGTATTGGGAAGTCACTTGGGGCCCCGGGTTTTCCCCATGCGGGTGGAATTTAGGGTTTTCGAGGGTTTTAAAGGTCGCTATGGGTGAATGGAAAAAAAACAACGTGGGACAAACGAGTGGGCACCTTTTGAAGATGTAACATGCAAATTTTCCCAAAGCACCCCGCAGGGAGAACGGTCCATTTAAAAACATTCATTCTTCCCTCACCCTTTGCCCTGCCCAAATGCCCCTCATATACTTAAAGATACGTCATAAAAAGTGTCCCCCTTAACTTGAGGGCTGAGGGGAGGGGGTGGGGGTCTTTTAAGGGTTTGAACACTGCCATGGGGAGTTTTTTAAGGAACATTACCAAATGATCAATACTTTCCCAAGCTTCGTTTGGTCTCCTGCTTTTTGAACCATGGGTTGCAAAATGTGAGAGATCTCACGATTTTTTCCCTGGGGCCCGGGGCTTTTTTTAAAGCAAAGACTTTTTTAAAAAACCCGACCTCTACTGGACACCTTATTTACACATTTTGTTTATGTTTTTACAGGGGTTTTAGCCCCGAATGGTAGTCAGCCGGTAGGGGCGGGGATTTGGGGCAAAACATCAAATAGGCACAAGGGTTTAATCCCTGTATAGTGGGAAAAATTATTTTTTTGTGAAACCGCAAATATCTTCCCATTGTTGTTTTAAAAAATGGTTTTTTTTTTAGTGTAGCCATGTAATATTATGCTTTAGTATCATAAATAATACCAAGATGCATCGTTTTCAAAAAAATAGTTAACCCGGAGGCAAAAAAAACGAACCCCACATTTTAAAATAAATGTTGTTTTTTAGCACTTCAAAACTATCAAGGGGAAATTTTGGCACAATTTTGGGGAAAGCCCCAAAGCGTTCAGAAAGTCTGATTCCCATCACTAGTGGACACCCCCAAAAATGTCTTTCAGAAAACCCCCTAAAAAACCCCCTGTTTCCCTTTTGGGGTTTTTGGTTTGTGACTCTTTTTTAGTTCCTTCTTCTGTTTGGGGAGACAAGTTTTATTTTTTGCGAGGAAAAGTAACAATGTTCATGTGATTAAAAAATCAACCACTGTTTGGGTATGCTGTAGTAAATGTTTTATTTTTAAGAGATCATGAGTAAAAGAGAACAATGGACATTCTAGAATGATTTTTCATGTGTTCACCACAAAACCCAAAATGCTGCATTTTCTGGGTTTTGGGGCAGTGGTCTAAAAAGAGTTCCTGGGAGAGAGAGGAGGGGGGCCCTGCCCCCTTTAAAAAGAGTCTTTTCTGGGGGGGAGAGAGGAGGGGGTCCCTGCCTCTAAATCGAGTCTCTCGGGGGGACATGACCCAACGCAAGAGGTGAGTTACAATTTTTTGAAGAAAAGTATATGTTTATTTCAAAATAAAAAAACTATTTTTAAGAGAATGAAAATTTTGTAAAAACACTCTGGATTAGAGTATTGCTAAAACCCGGGTTTTTCAAAACCGGGGTCATGGAGGTACTGCAGGGGTTTTTGCAGCACCCTGGGCTGGACTCGTTGCAAGGAAGAATTTTTTAGAAATTTTTACGACAAAACCCCTTTTTCCACTCTTCATAAATTTCCTAATAAATGGAAAGCATATTTCTTTTACCAATTTGGGTGGTTGTACCAAACCGAATTTTGACAAATTACCATTTTACCAACCCACTTTTCACACCCCTTTTAAAAACTAAAATAGCTTTTGGGAAAAAAACAATTTTTCTCTCTGAAATGAAACCATTAAGTGATGGATTTTAAAAAAAAACCAAGTCTTTTTAATTTAAACAAACCCCCCGGGCCCTGATTAGATAGGGAGAAAACAAAAAACCATTTTTTTGATCATTTTTTTTAAAAAAATAGAAGGCCCAATTTTTGAAAATTCTGAAAATGGAAAATTTTAAACGTTTGGAAAAGAAACTTTGTTAGTTTCCCCCCCCCGAGCTCAGGAGATGAAGAGTAATGTTTTTCTTTTGGTTGAAGCCCAATCAAAACAGGAGAGAACCCGCCTCCCCTGTCCCCCGCTGGTGTCCCTGAAAAGTGACCCCGTCTAGAATATTCCTTAAAAAATTTAGAGAGGGAGACTTTTCCCAATAAACAAAGGTAAGAAGAATCCCCTGGGTCTGGTCAGTGGTTTTAAAAAACACTGTCTCTAAAATTTCTCCCCCATTTTCCCCTTATTTTTTGTTTTTTAATCCATAAGCAATCCTTTTTTCCATTTTTATAGTCCTGAAAAAAAATATTTAAAAAAACTCAACCCTTCCCTGTGGTTGGGAGTGAGTTTTTGTGTGTGTGTGTTTTTGTTGTGTTGGGGTGGGGGTGTGTTGGGCAGTGAGTGTGTGTGTGGGGTGTGGGGTGTCTGTCATGAGTGTGGGGGCATTTCCCCGGATGAGGAGATGTAATCTCTACCCGATTGACGGGGTCACTTTAAAACCCAAATATATGTACAATTACCCCCAAAAAAACCCGGGAACCCCCGCACATTGGGTCCCGTACTGGTAAACCTTTTTTATTTGCTAGGTTTTTACCCAACACCGGTAACCTTGCACATTTGGGGCCCGTATGGTACTCCTTTTAAAGTTAGTTTTTACCTCAAATCCTGGTACCCCCGCACATTGATTTAAACTCCCTTTAGCCCCCTTATTTTTTTTTTATTTTTGTTTTATTCCTTTTTTTATTTAGCTAAATTTTTTTTACTTTTTTAAATTAAAATTTTTGGGGGAAAAGGGGCCCTTTAAAAAGCATTTCCGGGGAAAAGGGACCACTGTTGGGAAACGGAGGGATGTGAAAACAATTTATTTAATTTTAATTTTAAGGCCATGCGTTAAAAAAATGTACAGGTCGAGCAGTGTCTCACGCCGAAAAGGTCGTCTCAGCCGAACAGCGCATGTGAAAGGGCCTCAAATCAAAAGGGACTCCTTCCCCAAAAAAAGTTGGTTTTTTTCAACATGAAAACGGCAGGTTTTTCATTTCACGGGGTTTAAAATAATAATGTGTTCAATACTAAAGACAAAAAAACATTTTTTAAAAGAACAAAACAATCAAACCAAATTAGATTTTTCACATGTCCTAAATTTTCAACAGGTGTTTGACCTACTGGAAATGTTACTTACGAGCCCCCCAAAACCCAAAAATGCTGAGTTAAAAAATGTTTAATAACAAAATAAAGGGAAATCATTTTTCTTCTTGGGCTTCTCAAAACCCCAAACCCCGGGGCCGGGGCGCTTATATGCGTACCCCAAATTTATATATTTTTTTAATCAGCAGTTGTCACAAAGTGCTTATATAAAAAACCATTTAAAAACCCAAAAAAGGGAGAAAACCCAATGCAGAGTAGAAGCCCGGGGCTGGGAACAACCCCCTAAAAAGGGCAAAAAACCTAGGAAAAAACCTAGAGGGGAAACCCAGGCCTGAGGGGAGGAGTTTAAAAGAGGATATGGAAATTTGGGCCAGATCGTTCTTCAAAATGTCAATTTTCATAGATGCCCAGCAGGGAAAAATAATAATCACTGGGGTTATGGGGTTTAAACCCCAAAGTCAGCCCCCTCAGGAGAAAAGTCATTTGCTTTTCTTTAACCCAAGCATTCAGGGGTCGAGACAGCAGCAGGGGTTAGAGAGAGAGAGGGGGTTAAAAACGGGAAAGGGTTCGGGCCCCAAGGTGAAACTTTTGGGTTTGAAAGGCAGAGTTCCAGATCCGCAGGCAGGGCCAGTAGAAAACTGGATCAGCAGAAAACAAGGTATCAAGTTCCCCTGGACAGTATCGATAAATGATAGGATCGAAAAGAAGGGGAGCGCTTGTTGGATCAGTTTTTTCCCTTTTAAACCCTTTTTTAACATTAGAATAATTTTACAATACTGACAAAAAAATCAATTCTAGAAAGATGGAAAAACATTTGATAGAATTTTTACGACAAAACCACTTTGCCTTTCCCATTTTTTTTAAAAAAAAAGGGTTTTTTTAAAACAATTTTTGGGTGTCAACAAAAAAAAAATTTTAAAAAAATTTAAAACCCCCCAAAAACAACCTCTAAATACGGCAAAAAAACAAAGAAGTTTAATGACTTTTTTTAAAAAAAACACCGGAAAAAAACCCCAAAGGCCTGAATTAAATGTAAACACTTAATTTATGAAACAATAAAGCCCTTTACAAATGCGGGTTTGGAAAAGCTTGTGGAAAAATTCATTCTTGGTCCCTGGGGCAAAATGGGGAAAGTCAAGTTTTCCCCCTTTGGGTGAAGAAAAGAGGAAACCACCTTTTACTTCTCACACTTTTCAATAAAACCGAATAAAATTCTTTAAATACGAAAGGGAACTTCTGCATTAAAATCATGGTGGGGTCCGATGTAGTTCAGAAACAAATTTTTTCCTTCCCAAACCCAATTTCTGTTTTGTTCAAATCCTTAGGAAACCCTTTCTCCTTTCCTTAAAACTCCACATAAACCAAAAAACCCCTTTCGTGTGTGTTGAGGGTGCGGGTTGGGTGGGTTTTTTTGGGGTTTGGGGTTTGTGGGTGGGGTTTTGGCTGGGCCCCAATTGTGCCCTTTCCGTTTGTATTTCCCAAACCTTAACACATGTAAACAAAAAAGGAACCCCAAGACTCGACTGGATTCCTATAATTGGGGAGTTTTATCCAACAGGAATAACCCCTTGAAGAAAAAGGTCCACACTGGAATAAAGAGACATTTTCACAAACCTGGCTCCCCACAGCTTTGAGGCATCTGATTTCTTTTAAACTAAGGTCCCTTGTTAAAATGAAGATCGTGTACCCCTTGTACAAGTCTTTAATAATTGTCCGGACTGATTTTCCCCTGGAACCTGTTTGTCTGTATTCCTCAAATCCAAAACCCCCAAAAATAAAGGGTCCGTTATGAGTTATTCTAAAAGGGGAAAACCCCTAATTGACCAAGGGACCTTTTTTTTCTGGTTTTCCCAATCCTTAGCACTTGATCTACGGGAAAGCCCGTTAGTTTTTAGTGAATATTTCCCCAGGATTTAACTCGTTTTAAAAGGGGGCCCAATGTTCCCGGGGGAAATGACAAACTTTTTTGGGGGAAAAAAAACCCAATTTGTTTTA
>JAGTTL010001127.1:11980-28937 GCA_036851935.1 Coregonus suidteri
TGGCCTTGTTTGTTTTTTGCATTTGACGTTTTGAGATTGTTATGAAGCGCTATAGACATGAAAAAATACAGAATTATTATTATACTGAGTGTGAGACCACTGATTGAGGCCATTGTTATTGAGCAGTGGCTTAAGTATTATGTTAAAGATGCTGAGCGGTGCATGTCGTGTCTGCGAGGAGATTGTTTTAGAAAGCTGCTGAGCGGTGCATGTCGTTGGTTCGCAGGAGATTTGTTTCTAGAAAGAACAGTCTTGCTGGGCGGTGCAATGTCGTGTCTGCAGGAGATTGTTCTAGAAAGCGGCTGAGCGGTGAGCATGTTTGTGTTCTGCAGGAGATTGTTCATAGAAAGCCTTGCTGAGACGCTGCAGGTCGTGTGTCGGCAGGAGATTGTTCTAGGGATAAGCTGCTGAGCAGTGGCTTCTCGTGTCTGCCGGAGATTGTTCTTAGTAAAGCTGCTGGGAGTGGTGCATGTTGTGTCGGCAGGAGATTGTTCTAGAAAGCTGCTGAGCGGTGCATGTCGAGTCCTGCAGGAGAATTGGTTCTAGAAAGTTGCTGAGCGGTGCATGTCGTGTCTGCAGGAGATTGGTCTCGAAGTTGCGGAGTGGTGCATGGTCGTGTCTGCAGGAGATTGTTCTAGAAAGCTTGCTGAGCATCTGCACGTCGTGACCGCAGGAGGACTGTTCTAGAAAGTTGACTGAGCGGTGCATGTCGTGTCTGCCGGGCGATTGTTCTAGAAAGTTACATGGAGCGGTGAATGTCTGACAGCAGGATATTGTTCTAGAAAAGTGCTGAGTTGTGCATGTTGTGCCTGCAGGAGATTGTGTGAAAAATGAAAAATGTATGCCACTCACTCAACTGTAAGGTCGCTATGGATAAGAGCGGCTGCTACAGACATACATAAACTGTAAAAAAAAAAAAAAAAAGATTGTAATTGTTTCTAGCAGAGGAATGTGATGTTGCGTGGCAGACAGACTGCAGTTGGGACCGGCACTCCTAGGTGGGCATCTCTTAAGAAACTCCCTCCCTGCTGCACATGAGAGACCATGTTTAATTATTTCGTCCTAACTGGTCTTCTGACCTCAACAGCTTCAGCAATTGCGTCTTTTTTAGATCAACAGGACTGCCTGCGTACTCCGACAGGATCTTGTGAGGATGCAGTCACTCCAATTGAAAACGGGCTCAGAAGGTTTTACTACAAAGTCTTGATAATAGACTTTGAAGCTAATGCCCCCATCTGAGGTCTTATCTCTAGGCTATGTTGTTGTTTGGCATTTTAACCATGGATGTTCATTATCGTCCATTGTACAATAGCCTTAGTAGTTGCGTTTCGTATACATGTCAAAGTATTTCATGTCAATTTCATTCATAAATTGTGTGCTATGACTGTGTTAGCCTGCTGAGAGGTAAAAGCCTAGGAATTACATCAGGGACCTAACACAATATTCAGGGTCTCAGACAAGGTTCCCCAACGTTCCCCAAAACAGTTAAACCAGGGCCTGGCACAGAGAAAAAGCTTCACAAACATCCCCAATTCAACAGTTAAAAAAACCAGGCTTTTGGCTGGCTGCTGCCTGCTGTGGTGCCGGAAACTCAGGACCAAACCTTGCTTGAGCTGGCCAGTAACTCAGTCTGTCCACAGGACTACCTATAGCTAGGGCTGTGATGTTCTGGGGAATTTTTGGATAACGCTAATAACAGTTTGAATAGCAAATTATTATCGTATTTTGTTTTACACACATTTTCTCTTTCTCCTGACTGCATGTGTACTATATACTGTAAAATAGAATGAATATGAATGAATCATGATATGTTTGAAACGCTGGTCATGTCCACACATCACCTCCATCCATCCACTCCAGGTTCCCTGGACCCACTCCATTTCATTGACTATAGCTCTCAGCGTTCAACACCATAGTGCCCCTCTCAAGCTCATCCCCAACAGCTCGGGCACCCTGGGACTGAACACCTCACTCTGCAGCTGGAAATCCTGGATCCTGGAATGGACGGGTCGCCCCCAAGTGGTTATGAGTAGGTAACAAACACCCCGCCACGCGACCCTCAACATGGGGGCGCGCCCAGGGGTGTTTGCTAAACCCTCTCTGTACTCCATGTTTTACTCATGACGTGTGGCTAGGCCAAGGTCTCCAACTCAATCGTCAAGTTTGGGCTGATGACACGACAGTGGTAGGAAAATGATCGCCAACGGTGATGAGCCAGCCCTACAGGGAGGAGGTCAGAGAACTGGAAGTGTGGTGCCAGGACAACAACCTCTCCCTAAACGTCAACCTAAGACCAAGGAGCTGATCGGGGACTACAGGAAACAGGGGGGGATGGCACACCCCCATCCACATTGACGGATCAGCTGTGGAGAGGGTCAAGAGCTTCAAGCTCCTCGGTGTCCACACGGTCCTCTCAATTGGTCCTCTCACCATCAGAACAGGTCCTGAAGAAGGCACGGCAATGCCTCTTCTCCCTCAGGATGCTGAACGATTTGGCATGGCCCCTCAGATCCTCAGGAAACTTTTACAGCTGCACCATTGAGGGCATCCTGACAGGTTGTATCAACATCTGGTATGCGACCGGAAGGTCCTACAGAGGGTGGTGCAGACCAGCCCAGTGCATCACTGGGAGCAAACTCCCAGCCATCCAGGACGTACATGCCAGGCGGTGTCTGATAAAGATCCGAAAACGACTCCAGCCAACGAAGACATGGGCTGTTCCTCCATGCTCCGTCCGACAGGCGGTACCGGTGCATCAAGGCTCAGACAAAACAGTGACTCCTGAACAGCTTCTATCCCCTGGCCATAAGACTGTTTAATGGCTAAAACTACTGCTCTCCTCTCCCACAGAATATCCACACTGGCTGTATGCCATCCACCATGTCACTACCCGCTCAGACACAACCTACGCTGCTGCTAAAATTATTATTGCCATTACCATTTAGTATTTATTATTACATGTATATATTACCAGTGGCGGCTCCTGAAAAAATTCTCAGGAGGGGGCAATTTTTTCTGATGATTTAGGTGACCTACACACATTTTAAAAAGATATGCCTCCAGCAACAACATGAAGACAGGGGCAGCATATAAGTCAATACCAGAAGCATTTATTGACTGATCTCAAAAGTGTTGCTTACCAGGGTTGGTGGCAGCATCAGTTTCATCTTTGCCTTCGCAAAGCTAACTCACAACACTCCGCAAAACTTCACACACTGGATTAGCAGGCTGAGGATGTGGCGGTTCTTGCTAATGTCGTAGTAAATATATTGTTATAGTGAATATGGAATATTGATAGTTGAGTAAAATGTTGTGCTAAGATCTATTTAGGTTCAGGAGCTGGTTATAAGTTCTGTTCCTATCCAATAAACAATGGACAAAAGGAGGTCCTATATTGTCAGCCGTTGTCAGCAGGTGGCCAAGGACAACACCCACGCCATAGGCCTCTCAGTTCTTCAACTCACGAGTTTCTGCTCTGAGGGGGGGGGGGGGGGGGGGGGGGGGGGGGGGGGTGAAACACACACACACCAAACATCATCACTGTTAAACACCACACAACACACACACACATCATCACTGTTAAAACACACACACACACACACAATATCACGCGTAACCACACACACACACACCCACACACTACAAAAAATCCCCTCTCTAGGCTGAACATTTGAAGACAGAGAACCCGAACTCAGAGCCAAATGCACAGTGACAGTAGCCTGGAGGTGACCTCGCCCCAACTCATCAGGACCAAATCAGAAGATCAGAACTACTAGATTGAACTTCATTTAATTGCATAAAATGTCCCTGCACACAATGTTTCGGGGCTCTCTTCAGATAATAATAATAATAATAATAATAATAATATATGCCAATTTAGCAGGACGCTTTTATCCCAAAGGCGAATTACAGTCATGCGTGCATACATTTTATGTGTATGGGTGGGTCCCGGGGATCGAAACCCACTACCTTGGCGTTACAAGCACCATGCTCTACCAGTGAGCTACAGAAAGTGATACTCATGGATGCGCATTGCAATTTGTAAATGTCAACACAATTTGGAGACACACGTCATTTTGGAGACATGTTATTGGACAGTAAAACTATTGTAAGATGTGACTGCTAACTAAATAAAAACATTTTAGCTGGCTAGCTAATCATTTAGCTAAATGTGGGGGGCAAAACAATTCAGTATTTACCGTTAATTTGAAGGGATTGGGGTGAAAGAAATCGAGTTACATAGTGATACTTTTACGATATACTGTATTGACCAATATCGCAATATTTAGCGCTAGTTGGCTGTAACCTGCACCCAAAACACCATTATTGTTCCTTCATAGCTTGTTCCAATTCTTTTTCACATTGGGAAGCAAATTTTGTTTTCAGCACTTTTATTCCATGGACTGATCAAAACTCGTCTCATGGCTTTCTGATCCCTCTGCAACAGACATATGGTGCGCAATAAAATCACAGTATCGAAATCGCAATACGTATAGAATCATGAGACTCGCAATGCTGATGCATATATCTTATTGTGAGGTTCCTAGGCAATTCCAAGCCCAAGTTCATTTGGCCACAACAAATCTCTTCGCTAGCAAACGCGAGTCTTCTCCAAAACGGCAATGTGTCTCCAGCACATGTTTACTTTTTTGGGACGTTCTATGGCATCCTCCACTTTCCAAGCATATATGCCCACATGTAATATTTTTGGTAAGTGATGCAAATAGTGAACTATGTAGGGCCAGGATGTAAAATATATGTAGCTGCAGCCAATTTCTCTTATATGATATGGTAAGTAATGGGGCTTCATTATAGCTCCCTAAAGAGTTTGACGAACGGTTCCGTGAACGCGATTCCAGATATATTTACCTCTGAATAAACTGCTTTATTACACCATATCCACCCTGTCCAATAGTCTCTACTTGGTCTCAGTTGGTTTCTCAGTAAACTTGGTGATTATCAACACTAACCTCATCGTTGTGGCGGCGGACAGCCTAGCCTGTATCCTCGTCATCCAGTTGAGTGAGTGGCAATGTCTTTTTTCGTTCGTACCAATTTTGGAAAATCCTCGGGTGTAGGACTTTCCGCCTTTAGTAGAAACCTGTTGAATTATTAAATTTGGTCTGGGAGGTCCTAATTGTTCGTTGCCAATTTATCTTCATTTGTTCGCCGACAAAAGGGAACTTCTTTCAAACAATCCACTCTTTCTCAGTTTACGTTCATGGTTACGTAACGTATGACGAAAGCGCGTAAGTGCAAGCCCACAGACACCCATTGAGATTGTATTGAAGGCTCTGAAATTTGAAAAAAAATAGATTTTACATGGGAGTCTATGACAGACTTCTGGGCGATTTTCAACCTGACTGAAATCGCCCCAAAAGGGGGGGGAGCCATTTGAAGCACGACTTTAGCCTGATTCGACATTTAGTGGCAGTGTGGCACTGTGGCAGATCAGACGTATAGATTACAAACACTGATAAAACTACTGTTGCCGTGATATAATTGATTAGAAAAAAATCCCTTCCTTTTCCCGTTTGGCAGTGCGTCGCCCATATCGCCCTATTGAACAGGCCGCCCCTGTATATTACCATTAGCATATTACCATACAGTGGGGAGAACAAGTATTTCTGATACACTGCCGATTTTGCAGGTTTCTACTTACAAAGCATGTAGAGGTCTGTAATTTTTATCATAGGTACACTTCAACTGTGAGAGATGGAATCTAAAAATCAAAAATCCAGAAAATCACATTGTATGATTTTTAAGTAATTAATTTGCATTTTATTGCATGACATACGTATTTGATACATCAGAAAAGCAGAACTTAATATTGGTACAGAAACCTTTGTTTGCAATTACAGAGATCATACGTTTCCTGTAGGTCTTGACCAGGTTTACACACACTGCAGCAGGGATTTTTGGCCCACTCCTCCATACAGACCTTCTCCAGTATCCTTCAGGTTTCGGGCTGTCGCTGGGCAATACGGACTTTCAGCTCCCTCCAAAGATTTTCTATTGGGTTCAGGTCTGGAGACTGGCTAGGCCACTCCAGGACCTTGAGATGCTTCTTACGGAGCCACTCCTTAGTTGCCCTGGCTGTGTGTTTCGGGTCGTTGTCATGCTGGAAGACCCAGCCATGACCCATCTTCAATGTTCTTACTGAGGGAGGAGGTTGTTGGCCAAGATCTCGCGATACATGGCCCCATCCATCCTCCCCTCAATACGGTGCAGTCGTCCTGTCCCCTTTGCAGAAAAAGCATCCCCAAAGAATGATGTTTTCCACCTCCATGCTTCACAGTTGGGATGGTGTTCTTGGGGTTGTACTCATCCTTCTTCTTCCTCCAAACATTGGCGAGTGGAGTTTAGACCAAAAAAAAGCTCTATTTTTTTGTCTCATCAGACCACATGACCTTCTCCCATTCCTCCTCTGGATCATCCAGATGGTCATTGGCAAACATCAGACGGGCCTGGGACATGCGCTGGCTTGAGCAGGGGGACCTTGCGTGCGCTGCAGGATTTTATCCATGACGGCGTAGTGTGTTACTAATGGTTTTCTTTGAGACTGTGGTCCCAGATCTCTTCAGGTCATTGACCAGGTCCTGCCGTGTAGTTCTGGGCTGATCCCTCACCTTCCTCATGATCATTGATGCCCCACGAGGTGAAATCTTGCATGGAGCCCCAGACCGAGGGTGATTGAATGTCATCTTGAACTTCTTCCATAATAATTGTGCCAACAGTTGTTGCCTTCTCACCAAGCTGCTTGCATATTGTCCTGTAGCCCATCCCAGCCTTGTGCAGGTCTACAATTTTATCCCTGATGTCCTTACACAGCTCTCTGGTCTTGGCCATTGTGGAGAGGTTGGAGTCTGTTTGATTGAGTGTGTGGACAGGTGTCTTTTATACAGGTAACGAGTTCAAACAGGTGCAGTTAATACAGGTAATGAGTGGAGAGGCTTCTTAAAGACAAACTAACAGGTCTGTGAGAGCCGGAATTCTTACTGGTTGGTAGGTGATCAAATACTTATGTCATGCAATAAAATGCAAATTAATTACTTAAAAATCATACAATGTGATTTTCTGGATTTTTGTTTTAGATTCCGTCTCTCACAGTTGAAGTGTACCTGTCACGCCCTGGCTCTGGGGACGCTGTTATGTTGAGCCAGGGTGTGTAATTCTATGTTTGTATTTCTATGTTGGCCTGAGTGACTCCCAATCAGAGGCAACGAGTGTCAGCTGGTTGTCTCTGATTGGGAGCCATATTTAACTGTCTGTCTTTCACTTTGTGGTTTGTGGTTTCTTGTTCGTGTTGGTTTGTGTTTAAACCGTAGACGTCACGTTATCGTTTGTTGTTTTGTTACGTGTGATCATTAATTGAATAAATATGTTCACCTTCAACGCTGCGCATTGGTCCTCCTCCTTAGACGATCGTGACAGAAGAAACCACCAAAACTGGACCAAGCAGCGTGTCCAGGAGCCATTGCCAGGGGAATCGCTTGCAGATCTCCGTGGCAACCTCGACTGGGTCCAGCCTTGTAAAGAGCAGAGTGGATGGACTTGGGAACAGTGGAGGAAGAGTTTCGACTGGGTCAAGCCTAATGAAGAGCAGAATGGCTGGAGTTGGAGACAGAGGAGCGAGAGTTGGGTGAGAACGATAGAGTACGGTCCGGTCTGTTCCTGCTCCCCGCACCAAGTCTGTGGTGCGTTTCGTCAGCCCTGTCCGGCCCGTTCCTGCTCTCCGCCACAGGTCTGTGGTGCGCGTCGCCAGCCCGGTCCGGCCCCGTTCCTGCTCCCCGCACCCAAGTCTGTGGTGCGTCTCGTCAGCCCGGCTCGGCCCGTTCCTGCCCTCCCCCGCTCCAAGTCAGTGGTGCGCTTCGTCAGCCCGGCTCGGCCCATTCATGCTCCCGCACCAAGTCTATGGTGCGTTTCTGTCAGCCCGGCTCGGGCCCATTCCTGCTCCCCGCACCAAGTCTGTGGTGCGTTTCGTCAGCCCTGTCCGGCCCGTTCATGCTCTCTCCAGCGCCGAGTCTGTGGTGCGCGTCGCCAGCCCAGTCCGGGCCCGTTCCTGCTCCCCGCACCAAGTCTGTGGTGCGTTTCGTCAGCCCTGTACGGCCCGCTCCTGCTCCCCACACCAAGCCAGTGGTGTGCGTCGTCAGTCCAGCACGGCCCGTGCCTGTTCCCCACACCAAGCCAGTGGTGTGCGTCGTCGGTCCGGCACGGCCCGTGCCTGTTCCACTGGTGCCTGGTCCGGCACCGGTCAGATGCGTTACGCCGGAGCTAGAGCAATCCGCTCCATCAGTGTGCAGTCCAGCTCCGGCCAGCGGGGCCAGACCGGACCAGGGGTACTTTGGGGGGTTGGAGAGGGAGTGTGGGGGATCAGGCCGGGAGCCGGATCCTGCCGCCAAGGCGGAGTGCCCACCCGGTCCCTCCCCTGTGGTATTTAGATGGCGCGGTCGGAGTCCGCGCCTTTGGGGGGGGGTACTGTCACGCCCTGGCTCTGGGGACGCTGTTATGTTGAGCCAGGGTGTGTAATTCTTTGTTTGTATTTCTATGTTGGCCTGAGGGACTCCCAATCAGAGGCAACGAGTGTCAGTTGGTTGTCTCTGATTGGGAGCCATATTTAACTGTCTGTCTTTCACTTTGTGTTTGTGGTTTCTTGTTCGTGTTGGTTTGTGTTTAAACCGTAGACGTCACGTTATCGTTTGTTGTTTTGTTACGTGTGATCATTAATTGAATAAATATGTTCACCTTCAACGCTGCGCCTTGGTCCTCCTCCTTAGACGATCGTGACAGTACCTATGATAAAAATTACAGACCTCTACATGCTTTGTAAGTAGGAACACCTGCAAAATCGGCAGTGTATCAAATAATTGTTCTCCCCACTGTAAGTATTTATATATTCCTGCTACCAGTCACTTTTCAGTCCTGTTTACATGTATATCATGCTTCCAGTCACTTTTTTATGTATAAACCTACCTCAACCACTCCAGTACCCCTGCACATTTAATAAGGTACTGACACTGACATGTATATACAACCACTCCAGTACCCCTGCACATTTAATAAGGTACTGACACTGACATGTATATACAACCACTCCAGTACCCCTGCACATTGAATAAGGTGCTGACACTGACCTGTATATACAACCACTCCAGTACCCCTGCACATTGAATAAGGTACTGACATGTATATACAACCACTCCAGTACCCCTGCACGTTGAATAAGGTACTGACACTGACCTGTATATACAACCACTCCAGTACCCCTGCACATTGAATAAGGTACTGACATGTATATACAACCACTCCAGTACCCCTGCACGTTGAATAAGGTACTGACACTGACCTGTATATACAACCACTCCAGTACCCCTGCACATTGAATAAGGTACTGACACTGACCTGTATATACAACCACTCCAGTACCCCTGCACATTGCATAATGTACTGAAACTGACCTGTATATACTTGCATTCTCGTGTTTCTTTAACTCTCATTGTAGTTTTTATGAGGTTTTTATTCTTACTTTAATGTTTTATTCTATTTTCTATTACTATATATATTATTATCAGTGCATTGTGGGAAAGAGCTCTGAAGGTAAGAATTTTACTGTACTGTTTTACACCTGTTGTATCCTGTGCACGTGGCAAATAAACTTTGTAACTTGAATAAAATGGGTGGTGTGGTGGCCATTGCTAAAATATGTGCTGTGATTTGTTGATTCATCTCAACTGACATTGCAAAAAATACATTCCATTGCATGAGCCACATCAGTTAGCATAATTTGAATGAACATTCTACATTACCATGGAAATTATTGCATCACCATACCAGGCAGCCATTGCAAGTGTACCCTTGAGTTTACCAGAGTTAGAGGTTCCAACCAAGCCTGTTTTATTCATTATATTTCTGCTGTTGCTGCTGCATTGTGGTTATTCAGTCAGCTGTTCGTTCAACCCACAATAATAATTTAAATGGTTATGACGGTCTTCATTCATAACCATCGGTTACACGGTTATACAGTAATTGTGCCAGCCCTACCTATAGCACAGACTTCCCCCCATCAGATGTGCTGACTAAACCAACAACATAGCAGGGAAGGGGCTACTGACAAGCCCCAAGCAGCCAGTCAGCACCGCCCCAAGCAGCCAGTCAGCCCACCGCCCCAAGCAGCCAGTCAGCCCACCGCCCCAATCAGCCAGTCAGCCCACCGCCCCAAGCAGCCAGTCAGCCCACCGCCCCAATCAGCCAGTCAGCCCACCGCCCCAATCAGCCAGTCAGCCCACCGCCCCAAGCAGCCAGTCAGTCTACCGCCCCAAGCAGCCAGTCAGCCTACCGCCCCAAGCAGCCAGCCAACCAACCAGGGATTAGAGGGTTTTACACAGAGCCTCCCTCCACAAAGTTACATTCAATTGTATAATGATGTGAACTGAGGCGATTTCCAGTCAGACTCAATTTCTAGACAAATCTCCTTTAGTTATTACCATAGACCTGGCATAATTAATGGAACTGACATAATACAGCTGAATCATGCTGAAACGTCTCTTTGATCAAAACTACTGGGGTTTTAAAGAGCCAGTACAGGAGGGTAGAGAAGACTGCAGGAGATGGGGTGTCTGTGCTGGAGGTAGAGGAGTCTGCAGGAGATGGGGTATCTGTGCTGGAGGGTAGAGGAGTCTGCAGGGAGATGGGGTGTCTGTGCTGGAGGGTAGAGGAGACTGCAGGAGATGGGGTGTCTGTGCTGGAGGGTAGAGGAGACTGCAGGAGATGGGGTGTCTGTGTTATGTGGGCAGCTTGTCTCTCCCTTTTCTGTTTCCCTTCCTCCTTGTTTTGTCCCCTCTGTGTCTGTTGTATCTGTATGTGTGTTTGTCCCCTTTATGTGGGTGTGTGTCTGGAGTGGATCAGGGGGCGTGCTCAGGATACTGCCTCTCCTGTACAGCTGCGGGTTGTTTCCAGTGATTCCTGCCTACGCAGCTGGCATCCTATTCTCTCATCAACCTGCACTACTAAATTCCGGGGCATGGCTCTCCACCGGCGCCAGATCGTTGTTCTTACCAGAGCGTTCAGACATACCTCCCAACCTGCCTGCCTTCCTGCCTGTCGGTCTGCCTGCGCCTGCCTGCCTGCCTGCTGCCTGCCTCAGCCTCTCCTTCCTCCGGAGCCGACTAGCCCACTCTGTTCCTTTACTTACAGTTGTTTTTGGACTAAGACAATTTGAACTTTTATTAAAATATTTTTTGTTTCGTTCCACTCCTTTGTCGTGTTGGTTTTTCTCTGAGTGCTGGGTTGAACCATAGCCTTAAACAGAACGATCTGGCCATGGACCAACAGAGAAAACAGCACGGGGCAAACAAAGACAGCTTCCAACAAGCAATCCAGGCTCAAGGAACGTTGCTAGGACAGCATGACCAATTGATTCGGACTGCTTTTGGAAGATAATCATCAACTGCCTGAACCAGGTTGACTCAGTAACTACACAAGTCTCATAAATTGTCTGTTATCAAGCTCTCCATCTCTCTCTGACCCCCAGTTTGATGCACCCCAAGTTGTTTCCTCTGACATTATGCAGGCTTCGTAGGTCCATCGGGAACCCCCTGTCACGTCGCCTGGAACCGTTCAATGGAGAAAAGAATTGGGACAAGTGCAGGGGGATTTTGCTTCAGTGTGACTTGATTTTTCTCGGCAGAGACCACTGTCGTTTTTCTACTGATTCTCTAAGGTACATTATGTTCTGGGGCTGTTAAGAGGGAGAGCTCTGGTTTGGGCTGAGGCTGTATGCTCAAATCAAACTTTGACTGGATTGACTTTCGCTGATTTTTTCTGCTAAATTGAAGAACTGTTTTTTGACCATCCTGACCATGTGGGTACATTCCCCAAGATACTTTTTTAAGTGAGGCAGGGTTTCCAACAGTGTGGCTGAGTACTCTATTGAGTTCTGGACTTTGGGCAGCGGACTCCAAGTGGAAACAATGTGGCACTTCAAGGAGCATTTCTAAACGGTTTGAATGAAACCATTACAGGATGAACTGGCCTGCTCGTGACGAGCCACACATGATTTACATTCTCTCGTTTCCCTGTCCATAAGCTAGACAACCGGTTTGCGGGAGAGGCGTCGGGAGAGAGGCGGTCGGACCGCATTACTAGGAGGACGAGTTCCCGCAGCCTTCAAAACACTCGAGTTCTCGCCTCCCCCGGAGCCGGCAGCTTCTTGTTCCTGATTCCATCCCGAGCACAGAGGAGGAACCATATGCAAGGGGTCGAGCTCGACTACCTCCAGCAGAGCGGCAACGGCGGCCTCCAGGCGGGTGAGTGCCGTGTACTGTGGAGACGCCACACACATTACTGGTCTACATGCCCTAAGCGGCCCAAAAAGACAAGGCTCGCTCGTAACGGTGGGTCTACTTGCGAGCCCAGAGTTAGAATCTGAACCATCATTCCCCGATTACAACGTACCTGTAACCTTACGTTTCCAGAGTCATTCCCTGCCACTCTCAGCTCTCATAGACTCAGGTGCAGAAGACAACTTATTAGCCACCAGTTCGTTACACAAGCTCGGGGGTATTCCCCATGGAGCCACTACTACCCCCATTCGGGTCACAGAGCCCTTGATGGGCGCCTCCTCGCGGAGATACTCATCAACCACCCCCGTTTCCATAGTGATTTCTGGCAATCATTGTGAAAAGCATTCAGCTAAGAGTTATGTCTGGCTCATAGCTACCTCCCTAATCTTTGCTTCCCTCTGGTTGGCTCTTCACAACCCCACAAATTGATTGGACACGTCACACGCATTCTCAGTTGGAGCACTAACTGCCATTCTGAGTGCCTGAGTTGGTCAGCGGTTCCCCCCCCACTAAGTGTAACCCAACTCCTCCCTCAGCTCCTCTTGATCTGTCATCTGTCCCCAAAGAGAATACCATGACTTAGCGGAGGTTTCCAGTAAGGACAAGGCTCTGTCTCTTACCACCACATAGGCCTTATGATTGCCCTATTGAACTGATTCCTGGTGCTCCCTTGACCCCTCTCAGTCGCTTATACAATCTGTCCGACCGGAAAGAGAGGCAATGGAGCAGTACACATTGGTGATTCTCTGCGTGTCCTCGGGCATAATCCGTCCCTCGTCATCTCCTTTGGGGTGCAGGTTTCTTTTTCGTGGAAAAGAAGGACAAGGTCGTTACGCCCCTGTATCGATTTCAGGGGTTTTAAAAAACAACATAACTGTTTTCCACCTCCCCTGTGTTGATACACCCCAATACCTCTCTGCAGTGTTGTTGTGGAGGTGGACGCGTCGGACTCAGGTGTGGGAGCAGTCCTCTCCCAGCGCTCCCCCATTGACCAAAAGCTTTCACCCCTGTGTGCTTTTTTTTCTCAAAAAATTTCACCCACAGAACGGAATTACGACGTTGGAAACCGAGAACTGCTGGCGGTCAAGCTAGCGCTGGAAGAATGGCTGGCCTGGCACTTGGATGGATGGAGCTGAACTGCCGTCCTCGTGGTCTGGGACAGACCACAAAAACTTGGCTTACAATCACAAGCCATTAAGGAGACTCAAACTCACGTCCACGCCCAGATGGGCCCTGTTTTAGTAGTGTTTAACAACTTTATTCTACTACATACAGACCGGGGTCAAGAAATGTTAAAACCAAGATGCTGTCCGCCAGTTGTCTGTATCCCTCTCGGAGACCAGCGAGCCTGAGGCATTCCTGCCTTCCTTCATGCGTCGTGTGCGGCTGTTCCAGTGGCGACGATGAGATCGAGTAGTCTCTTGTGGAAGACTGCACTTGCCACGGACCCGGGACCGGGTGATGGACTCCCAAACCTACTCTTTGTTCCCGAGACGGTCCAGGTCTCAGGTGGTTTGCAAAAAAAGGTTGGATTCACACACCTTCCCGTGTTGCTGGTCACCCTGTGATGAGGACGCACGTTGGACGCTGCTTAGGAGACATTTTTTGGTGGGCCTTCAATGGAAACTGACGTTCGGGCTTTCTGTGGCCGCCTGTTCAACACTGTGATCGGGGCAATAGCCTACCATCAGTCCCCTTCGGGGCTGCTGCTACCCCTCCCAGTTACCAGCCGGTCCCTGGTACCACATAGCCATGGCATTTGTCACCGGCCTACCCAAGTCGGAAGGGTAATGATACTATACTTACCATTTTGTGGACAGATTCTCTAAATCGTTCACTATATAGCTATTACCAACAATTTTACCGTCTGCCAGTGAGGACAGCGGAACTCCTAGTCCAACATTGCATTCCGTCCCCCTGGACTACCTGTGAACATCTGTATCTGATAGAGGCCCACAGTTTACTTCCAGTGTTTTGGAAGGTTTTCGGTTCTGCTTTGGTGTGCTTCCGTTAGTCTGTCCTCAGAAGGGTTTCATCCCCAGCACACAACGGCCAAATCACAGACAGAGCCAATCAAGACCTCGAAGCAACCTTCGTTGTGTGGCTGCCTCAACATCCATTCATCCTGGGGCCAAAACATCTGCCTTGGATAGGAGTACGCCCAACAACTCCACACATACCACTCTGCCATCTGGTCTTTCACCCTGCCGAATGTTACCATGGGTTATCAACCCCTCTGTTGCCTGCTCAGGAGAAGGGAATGGGCTTGTTCCTTCGGTTCAGGAGAACCTCCTGCCGCTGCCAGGAGAGTGTGGCGCGATCGCTCGGGAAGCGGTTGCTTCTCGGACCACCGACAGGACACAAGAATGACCAGCTGGATAGGAGCAGGACTCCCGCAACCTGTGTTCATCTGGTCAAGAGGTGTGTGGCTGTCGTCTAGAACGTACCTCTTCGTACCCCAAATAACGCAAAGCTGTCTCCGTCGGTACCTGGGTACCGTTTGTGGTGGAAGTCCAGGGGTCAATATGAACCACGCTGCGGTTCGTTTGAAGTTGCCTTCAGCCAATGAAGATACAACCTACATTCCACGTATCCTACCAACTGAAAAACCTGTGTTCTCCAGCCTTTTGTGTCCGCCGGCTGATCCACCTCCACCTGTTCGCCTCATTGCACGACCATTCGGCCTACACCGTCAGTAGGCTTCTGGCACTCTCGGGAGGCGGGCGGGTAGGGTCTTCCATACATAGTCGATTGGGAAGGTTAGGAGACCAGAGGAGCGGTCTTGGGTCCCTTAAGCGTTTTGTGTTGGATCCTCAGATGATCACGGACTGCCCCATTCACGACAACCCTGAAGGCCTCGGTGGGTAGACCAGGTGGCGACCCATGAGGGGTGGGGTACTGTGATGTGAGCGTGTCTCTCCCTTTTCTGTTTCCCTTCCTCCTTTGTTTTGTCCCCTCGTGTCTGTTGTATCTGATATGTGTGTTTTGTCCCTTTCGATGTGGGTGTGTCATGGAGTGGATCACGCGCGGCTGTGTGTGCTCAGGATCTGCCTCCACTGTGCAGACTGCGGGTTGTTTCCAGTGACTTCCTGCCTACGGCAGCTGCATCCGTATTCTCTCATCAACCTGCATTACTCAATTCCGCGGGCATGTGCCTCTCCACGGACGTCAGATCGTTGTCTTACACAGAGCGTTCAGACATACATCCCAACCTGCCTTGCCTTCCTGCCTGTCGGGTCTGCCTTGCCTGCCTGCCTGCCTGCCTGCCTGCCTGACTCCTGCCTCGAGCTACCCTTCTCCGGAGCCGACATAGCCCACTCTGGTCCGTTACTTCAGTTGTTTTTGGACTAAGACAATTTGGAACTTTTTATTTAAAATTATTTTTGTGTTCTTCCACTCCCTTTGCGAGTGTTGGTTCTCTGAGTGCTGGTGTTGAAATCATAGCCTTAACAGTCTGTGCTGGAAGGGTAGAGAAGACATGCAGGAGATGGGGTGAGTCACTGTGAATGCGAGGGTAGAGGAGGACTGCAGGAGATGGCGGTGTCTGTGCTGGAGGGTAGAGGCGACTGCAGGAGATGGGGTGTTCTGTGCTGGAGGGTAGAGGAGACTGCAGGAGATGGGGATGTATGTGATGGAGGGTAGAGGAGGACTGCAGAGAGATGGGGTGTCTGTGCTGGAGGGTATAGAGGAGACTGCAGGAGGGAGATGGTGGTGTCGTGTTGTTGTTGAATTTAAAAATATAGACAATAGAGCTTTGTCACCGTTAGTTATCCAGTGTTTAATACATTAGCTGTATTTCCAAATCAGTAGCGTGTAGGACATTATGGGACAGATCTCTCGAACAAACTCTTAACTTGTATCGTTCACAGGTTCAAGGACAACAAACAAAAAACACCCCACATCTTCTTCACGCCTCCCTCTGGTCGAAGGCTACGTTGTACCATCTCTGATTCCCTTATGACCACCAAACTCCTAAAACCGTTAGACACATCACACCACCCGCCGCCACCATGCCTAAAAACAGCAAGGTGACCCTGGGTCTAACTTCACAGTGATCCCGTCACCGCCAGTCAGTGGCGGGGACTCTGGACCCTGGCGAGCCCCGCTACCTATAGAGCAGAGCGGATGAGTATGGGCCTCCAGGCCCGGGGCCCAGCCCAAGACATGGGCAAGGGCTGCTCGCCTTCCACATGCGGGGACGAGGAGGGTGAGGCCAGCCTGAACCAGCAAGCTGCTAGTATCATCCTGCGCCCAGGTGGTGGGTTCTCTGTGTGGCTGGGCAACGTCTTGGAGGTTCCCCTACTGTTGTCACGAGAACGGAGGAGGTGGGTAAATCGACTGGGGGGAGTCTGGGTATCTGTAGTTAGTGACTGGTGGGGATTCTGGATAGTGTAGTCACGGGTGGGAGCTTGGTGGATTATGGTGGTACAGGGCTTGAGAAAGTGCAATTTGATTCGATTGCACCAGTCACCCCAGGATGGTGGAAATGGTGAGGGGGATAATGGGCGTGAGAGCATCACATCTCTCTCTAGATAGACAGAGTCATTGTTCCGGCAGACTCGGGAAGTGTGAAATAGCAGGGCCAGTTGTAGCTGTCAATTCAGGTGTTTTTGGGT
>JAGTTL010001128.1:0-16920 GCA_036851935.1 Coregonus suidteri
ACTATTGCTTTAATTTTTTTTGTTCTGTATTTATTAGGTTGGGGAATGGGATCCTCCTGGGCTCTAAACCAAACTTCATGGTTGTATAGACAGAGAAAAAAAAACAAACAAATTTAACATCAAAAATCTGAGGTGTCTCTGCTATCACCACATCATTCTTCTCCGTAATATTCAAACAACACATTCATTCAGGTCGGGGACTGCTCCACCTTTAAAATCGGGATGACTTTCCAGCCCTTTGGGGGGCCGGGGGTTTTTCACACTTTTTGCGCACCTCTAGGAGCTCAATGCAATATTTAATAACCTAAAAACCAAATTTTTCGACGACAAGCTGCCCTTCATAGGATCCGACGTTGGTTTTTTGGGTTATTAAAATTATTGCTTCTGAGCTCCTAATGGGGGGCTCTCCTTTTTTTTCAAGTTTCTACCCTACCCAGCACCCCCCTAAATAGTGTCGTTCTTTCGCCTCCATATTAATCGGGTACTTTTCCCCTACCATATAGATCGGGTTGGACAATTCCAGTCTTGGGGGTCGGATTGGTCCCACATTTTTTTCCCCATACCTAGCAAACACAGCTGATAAACGTAATTGCATTCCTACACTAAAGCCCATGAATATTTTATTCTTAGAGTCAAATGTTGGTTAGCTGGGGCTGGGGAAAAAAGTGTGACACCAATCAGGTCCCGAGAACATGGAGTTGCCCATCCTGATATAGATGCTCTGTTTTGCGGGGGGAGGGGGACTACATCGAGGGATGGTGGAGACAGGGAACACACATCTTCAGCTTTAGTCCTTTTTAGAAGATCATGTCATAATCATTACATAAATATGATGTGTATGCACAAAGATGCAGAGCTACGTCCAAAAACGCATTATTGACAGAGTCTAGTATCTAGTATCTAATAATTAGTTTGAAACAAGCCCCTTTGTTATGACCAGCCTAAATAGGGCTCAGGAGTAAAATGTGTTTTAAAAAGTAACATAATTCATTTTTAGATTGGGAAATCTAATGTGTGCAATACTAGTGATTTTTCAAACGACTACTAATCTCTGTAACCCCACACATACAATCATCTATAAGGTACCTCAGGCCGCAGCCGTGAATTTGATACATAGATTCAACCCCAAAAGACCAGGTAGGTTTTTCCAATGCCTCGCAAAGTAGGGCACCTTTTTGGTAGATGGGTCCAATAAGACCTGACATGTTGATATTCCTTTGCTGCATGGTTGAAGGTATTAATTACGCTTTGGATGGTGTATTTCGGGGGCGATACACCCAGTCCAATACCAACATACAGGCGTCCTTCCCTAACTCAGCTGGCCGGAATAGGAAGGACAACGATCAGTGATTTTCAACCATGAGCCAATGGTGGCTTTACAACAGTTATAAAGTTTTAATGGCTTTGGATTAGTGAGAAAACTGAGGATGAATCCATCAAAACATTGTAGTTAACTCCACAATACTAACCTAATTGACAGAGTATTGCACTCACTAACTGTAAGTCCGCTTCTGGATAAGAGCGTCTGCAAAATGACTAAAATGGTAAATGTAAAGAAGAAACCTTTAGCATGCTTAGTGTTTGCAATCGGAACTAAAGTAAAACTGCAATTAATGTGGGCAAAGAAAAAGATTGAACTTTATGTCCTGAATACAAAGCGTAATGTTTTCGCTCCTTTTGATCCAAGATGATCCAAGAGTGCCGGGTAATTGCCGTCCTGTTTCTGTCGTGTGTCCTGTAATAGCCTTGGTAAATACCCCCTGTTTTTTTTTGTATTTTTCGTACATATTTCCCTATCAGAACTTTCATCCTTCTATCAACATATACTTTTCCTGCAACCCCCTCCTCACTCCATGTGGAACGGATTCTATTTTTTGACTTACCTTTATCTAGAATCTAGAATCCAGTTGACACTACCTAGCCAGCTAACTAGCTACTTTGCTATTAGCCACAGCTAGCGGTGTTTCACACCAAAACATTGAATTGGATTTTTTCCGCGCGGATTATTTTAATCATTGGACGATCGTGATCACACGGATATATTCGGCCAGTCCTGGCACAGCGCTTTATCGACCCAGATCAGTCAGTTTTTCCGCCGGAATCACTGAATCAACTGGACCTGTAACTCAGGATTCATCGCTACCCAGCTGGCTACATACAAAACGGGACGCTGTGGTCTGGCTAAATCATCATAGAGATAGTCCCATCTCCCGCTATTCTACCTCTCTGTCAACCTGGGACGGGACCACATAGTGTTGTGACTACGAACCCGCGATATTCCTACAACGACTGTCTGCCGACGAAAATCGTCTGATGTTGTTTACGTAAGTTAACCACGAAGATTCCATAAGTCCTGCCTAGCCCTAGGCCCGCTAGCACAAGATAGTCCGTGTCCTCTTACTCAACATGTTTCTTTTTAAACGTCATTAACATCCTGTTGGGGAGGGAGGAGGAGGATGTTTAGCCTCAGCCCAACATGGTTATTTTATTGTTGTTTTCGGTTATTTCTAATTGTACCCTATATCACTGTAGACCCTTGCTCCCCCCCAGCCCTAGCTTACGGGTTGCCTTAGGCTAGCTCCTTTGTCCTCCCCCCCCCTCATACACTCCTAGACCGACTCAATTGATGCCTCTAGAGATAAACTCTCTTTCATTGTTTACCCCACTCTTAGGTTTACTCTCCACTTTACTCATATCCTTCCATATCCTTGTCTGTACATAATGCCCTGAATCTTTTCTATAACACCCCGAAATCTCCCCCTATTTATTCTTGTACCCAACGCACTAGAAGACCAGATTCCTTAAGCCTTTTAGTTAGCCGTATCCTTATTCTAGTCCTTCCTCTGTTCCTCTGGTGATGTGATATTGGCTAACCCAGGGCCCTGCAGCCCCTCAGTATCACTGCTCTCCTACTCCCAGGAGCTATCATTTGATGACTTCTGTAATCGCAAATCTTGAGTTTTTCTTCTTGGGCACATAAATATCAGAAGTCTACTTCCTAAGTTTGAGTTATTCACCGTATGCGCATGGTGGGTGGGGTAGCACACAACACTCCTGTCCAACCCTGATGTTCTAGCATTGTCTGATCCTGGCTCATGAAGGCCACCAAAAATTCGTGAATTTACGCGCTCCCTCACTATGACATTTTTTCCGTCTAGATAGAACTGCAGACGTGGGTGGGAGTTAAAAAACAAGCTAGTACTGTAGAGATATCCTGCAACTTCCATCATACTATACCAGGTCTGTTGAACAAGTACAGTTTGAGCTTCTACTTCTATAAATCCACCTTTCCAGAAATAAGTCTCTCACTGTGCCGCTTGCATACAGACCCCCCTCAGGCCCCACAGCTTGTTGGGGCCCCCCCCCCCTTTAGGGGACGCAAAACCATATAAATGGTGGAAAATTGTTTGAAAAAATTTTGCCCCCCCCATTATCATCAAGAGTTTGTACTTGCTTGGTGACCTAAATTGGGATATGCTTAATACCCTGCCATCCCTAACAATGCCAGCTAGTGCTCTCAACCTCCACGCAAATTATCAACCGAACTAACCGACGGTACACCCTACTCAAAAAAAAGATAAACAAAATCATGGGTACCGTCTCCTCAAAAAAGGATAGAGATATCTTCCCGGACTTAACATACCCTCTAATATCCGCAGGCTGTCTTCAACCAGGATCTCAGCGATCACTGTCCTTTATTGCCATGCCGTCCGTAACGGGTTCCGCGGTCAAACGACCACCCTCATTCACCTCACTGGGAAAACGCTCGCTTAAAACACTTTAGCGAGGAGGCCTTCCTAATTGAACCTGGCCGCAGTTAGCCTGGATGGATATGAGATCTGCATCCCGTCCAGTATAGAGTTGCCGGGTGTGTTCCGTAAAAGTAGTGTCACGTCCAAATTTTCTTCAAAAAAAAATATAAAACCCAAATTGCCCCCCATTTTTTCCTAAAAAACTACGAGAACTAAGACCGATATTACCGGCCCGGGTGCTCATACAAGAGACAGACTGGACTGCCCTTGACCCAGTCACAAAACAGCCCCTGTGGCGTTACAGCTCGTCTGCATTAGCCATCAATATCCCCCGCGAATATGGCAACTTTTTCAGGAAGTAGTGAACACCTAAATATCTCAAGCAGTCAGGAAAGCAAAGGCTAATTTTTTTCAAACAGTAAAGTTCCATCCTTTAGCCACTAACTCCAAAACGTTTTGGGACTGTAAAGTCCCACACCCCCCCAATTGGAAGAATACGAGCACTTTCCTACCTTCAAAACAGCTGCCCACTGCACTGGGGAGGCTGGAAACACCTATATTAACACCGATAAAATCTACATAATAGAGATTCCATCACATACATTTTGATACACTGGCCATGCTTTCAATCTGGCTATCACTAACCCGGACCCAACTACTCTGCACTACCTTCTGATGATACTTTGCCCATACCCCCCCCCGCGTTCTCCTTCACACAAATTCAGACAGCTGATTTTTTGAAAGCGCTGCAAATCTTGACCCCTACAAAATCAGCTGGGCTAAGACAATCTGGAAGCCCTTTCTTTCTAAAAACTTAGCCGCTGTAAATTGTCGCAACCCCTATTACTAGTCTGTTCATACCTCTCCTTTCATACCGTATGAGATTCTCCAGATATTGGCTAAGCTGCCGCGGTCGTATCCACCTCGTTCAAAGGGGGTGACACTCATGTTCTTCTAGATCCAACTGCCTACAATACCTATATTCCTCCTGCCCTGCCTTTCGAAAGTATTCGCAAGCCAATGTAAACAACGGATCATCGACGCATTCGATACCCCTTAGCCTCTCAAAACACATCACACAACCCAAAAAAAAAAAAAAAATAACCTTCTCCGCTATGCAATCCGTGTTCCCCTATCTGGGGCACGGGTGCACTTCAGGCCTCGCTCAGGTCCTAACGATATTATGAAACCGCGATTGATAATAGACAGTACTGTGCAGCCGTCTTCTTCCGCCTGGGCAGGATTTCGGGGGGACTCTGTCAACCACCGCATTCTTATTGGAAAGCTAAATAGAATTGTTTCTCAAATGACTGCCTCTCGACATGGTTCACCAACTACTTATCTCAGATAGAGTTCAGTGTGTCAAATCGGAGGGCCTGTTGTCTGGAACTATGGAAGGTCTCTATGGGGGGTGCCACAGGGTTTCATTCCTTGTGCCGAGCACCTTTCTCCCGGTATAGCAATGATGTCGACTCTTGCTGCTGGTGACTCTCAGATCCACCTCTACGGCAGTACGACACAATTTTGTATACACTATGGCCCTTCATTCGGACGCTGGTGTTATACAAACGCTGCCAAACGAGGCGTCAATGCCATACAACAATCCTTCAGTAGCCTTCAACTGCTCTTAAACACTAGTAAACATAAATGCATATGCTTTTCACTCGTGACGCATGCTACATACCGCGCTCACGTCCGACGCTAGAATGCACCACTACTCCGAACGGGTCTGTAAATAGAATATGTGGACCAAATAACAAATATCTGGTGTCTGGTTAGAACTGTTAAAATCACTTCCATACTCACTAAAGAATGTCCAATTCCAAAGTTTAAATCTAGAATCACGGCTTTCAAGAAATAAATTTTTCGGCACAAGCCTCCTTCACATCATGCTGCCAACATCTGCCCTCACGAAACTGACTATCCTACCGATCACTTTACCTTCGTCGGCGATGTCATGTAACAAAATAGCCTCCAAGCGACTCTGACTCTGCCACCAATCGTATGGAATGTATCCTATTCAACGTGGCCATCCGTTTTGTCTCCAAAGCCATACAAACTAACACCACCCTGTTTGACACTGTGGCTTCCACGTATCGCTTCGTATGTTGTGCTGGTTCCTCATTTACATTTGTTTTGGGTGTTGTTCGTTCTGTTCAAACCTATTTCTAGGTTTCCGTGTTTCCTTGTCTATAATCCCCCCATTGACTCCCAATCGGAGGCAACGAGTGTCAGCTGTTCGGCTCGTTTATCGAGTGGATCCATATTTAATATGTAGTTTTTCTTGTAGTTTGTGGGTTATTGTTCCACGTTCCATGTTCAGTCCGTAGTACTTGCCGACGTCACAGATCTTGGTATGTTCTCTCGTGTGTTTCTTTATTAAAAATGAATGTCATGTTCACGAACCTTTGCTACGCTGCGCATTGGTCCTCATCCTTACTACCGTCGTGACAGATGAGACCAATGCTCAGCGTAGCGAGTGAACATGAACTTATTTTTAATTAAAAGAACACCCGACCAAAAACAAAACACGAATCCTGACGTCCTCAATACACAGACTGAACATAGACATGGAACAATAACCCATCACCTAACTCCAAGAAAACCTACATCTTAAATTAGCTCCCAATCAGAGATAACTAGCCGAACAGCTTACACTCGTTACCATCCGGATTGGGAGTCAATGAATACAAACAGGAACACACTACCAAAACCTAAACAATAGACACAACGAGAACGACCCAAGCATCAAAACAAATGAAAATGAACACCCCGGGCTCAATTATACGAAGGTCCCGTGTAGCCAGAGTGTCACACAGGTGGCCGACACACTGTGACCTGTACTCTCATTGTTGGCTGGTCCTCACCTACATGTTTCAGTCGTCAAACCCACTGCCTCCAGGCCGTATTTAATCTATAAATCACTGCTAAGGCAAATCCCCGGCCTTATCTTAGCTCATTGGTCCCCATAGCAGGCACCCACCCGTAGTACTGCGCATCCAGCCAGGTAGTACTCTCGTCTGGCCATTCCCGCAAGCCAACACCGACTCCCTTTGGGCCGCCATTCCTTTCCGTTCTCTGCTGGGCCAATGACTGGAAACGAAATTGCAAAAATCTTCTGAAGCTGGAGACTCTTATCGTCCCTCACAGAACTTTTAAGCATCAGGTTGTCCAGAAGCACCTTAGGCGATCACTGCACCTGTACACAGCCCCTCTAGAAATTAGCACACACCAAATACCTCATCCCTAATAATTTTATTTTATTTTGGCTCTTTTGCAACCCCAGTATCTCTATTTGCACAGAATCTCTTGCAGCATCTAGCATTCCAGTGTTAATACTGATATGTAATTATTCTGCAGGACTATAGCCTATTTATTGGCTTACCTTCTCCAATAACTTGCTACATTTGCACACACTGTATATATTATTTTCTAGAGGTTTTAGTTTCGACTTTATGCTTGAAACCTATACCGCATAGGTAACCTCTGTGTTGTTTTTATTGTCAGCTTACTTTGCTTTATCTTGGGCCAGTTCGCAGTTGTAAATGAAGAACCTGTTCTCAATCTGGCTTTACCTGGTTAAGATGAAGTTGAAATAAACTAAAAATCATAAAGGAGGGGAAATCAACACAACCACGATCACTGATTACTACTCTTCATATTTTCAAGCATATGGTGGTGGCTTGCATCATGTTATGGGTAATGGCATGTCCATTGGCAACGGACTAAAGACTTGTTGTAGTATAAAAATAAACGGAATAGAGCTAAGTACAGTCAGAATCCTAGGAGTGAAAAAACGCATGGTTCAGGGACTCTGCTTTCCAACAGCCACTGGGAGACGAATTCCCTTTCAGCCGGACAATAACACCTAAAACACAAGGCCAAAATATTCACTGTTGAATGCACTGTATATCTGCAAGAAAGTGATAAATAAGTGAATGTTTGAAAGGGGGTCATATAACATTGCCCTTATTTATATTTTTACAGACAATATTAAGTGAATTCTGTCCTGAAATAGTCATGAGCTAAATGGCATAGTTCTCAGGAGGGGCTCGCACCAAATTTCCATTTCTGGCCTGAAACAAAGCAATCTGATCATGGCTACCCAGTCAAATACAGCTATAGGGAATGCCTATACATTGTCCAATCTCCTTCCACCCACCATTGATTGTTTTTTCTTTCTTTTCATTCTTCGCATCTTTATTCAGAAACAAACAAACTTGAAGCTTAAGTGCTGTTTCAGTGTCTTGTTTGCAGGTTGTGCGTAATGTTCAAATTAGTGTGTGTGATATTAGCATTAACTTGTGTGTTGTGGTGTCAAGTGTGGATGGTCCTATGTATGCAAATAGCCGAGATTGGATATTTTCAGCACCATGGACAGCAGCGACATTTGGGATAGCGAGATCTGTAATTTCAGCAACCACATGCCAAAACTGAGGTCTAGCGCTGTCCTCTCAGTGAACTTGGCATTGGGAAAATCCCATCCACTAATAGGATAAACGAGGCCTAGGAAGGCAGGAAAAGACTGAAGGAAAAGACTCCCCCCAGGAACTCTATATGCTTAACTGTTCTGCCACATTCGATTTCAATGTTACATTTTTTTTCGATTTGTAAATAAAAGAGGAACACTTCTGCAAATAATGTAAAAATGGAACTTTTCTAACTACACTGTAACAGCTTTAGTGTGTCTGTGTGTCATAGTAGTAACAACTGCAAGCAATTCGCTTCTCAACAATCCTTCTCAAATGTCTGTTTAATGTGAGAAACAAAATTAAAACAACCGTTAAACCTAATACAATGCGTACTGTCACAAATTATTACTATTACCCAACAAGACAACGAAGTGATGGTCCTTTAACCCACCATGGAGACTTATAAAGGCTACTTCCCCCCCCCCGAAAGTTTTCCAACGCAGAGCGATGTTTTTACAACTTACATCATTATGCATATGTAGCGTGTTCGTTCTTCGTTGTGTTACTTTCTAATTAGGACACTGCCACAACTGGAATTCTGATGGTTGGATAATTTTTTATTCGACCTGCCATAGCCGCTAGACAAAAAAAAGATTGTTACGCCCTGTGTGGCAGCCACGCTCTCGGTGTGTGGGCACCTTGCTCAGTTGGGAAGGTCAGTGCAACAGAGAACAGGTTGCTTGCATGCACACATTTCATTGCCCTAACAACACACTATACGATACAAGTCATAATTATAACATAACTATAATTCTGACAAAATAAGAGAAGATACCTGCAACGAGAGAGCACACCCAATATGTTAGCCCTTGGTGTCACGTCCACAGCCTCTCGGGCACACTGCGTTGAGCACATGAGAAGACTCACGCAAACACTGGGACCCAAATACATCCCGAGTTCACCAATGGTACCCCAAATTTAGCGAGCTTGTTGACGTTGTGTTATAACATCTCTTTATATTGTCCCCATTGTAACAAAACCTATAGTTGCGTACACAGCAACTTTGTGGTAACGTTACCACAGTTTTAATATTGACAAATTGCGGTGCCAAGGACAACATACCTTGGCTAGTTTGGAGGTCAGGCCCCAGAAAGGCAGAGAGAACTACGAGGTTACAATAATACCGATAACCCGCGGTGGACCAAACCAATATATACAAAACTTTTACGATTAGGTGTTTGAACAATATACATACATACTAATGTTGTAATCCAAAAAATACATTATCTATGGCAGCTGTAGATTAATAAAGTCACCAACATTGATATTTTCTTATTATTTTATTATTGTAACTTATGAACATCCCCTCTTGACCTGGCCCTACTTGAACTGTGCCATGTGTGGGCAACTTGGTGCATAATCTGGGGAACAACATCACACTACTACCGTTCACCCCCTACTGTTTTACACGATGATTATAACGACAAAACAAAACACATTACCTCGAAGGTAACAAAGCAAGAAAGAAAAACCATTTCACATGTAATCCCGACAGGGCGACAGAGTAACCCAGTGTAGTCCCTTAATTCCTAGACCCAAATAGTCTTGTCATGCTGAAATCCTATCCCTTGAAGGATTAGTGAAAAATAAAGAGGTAGCTAATACCCTTATTCCAATCCCTATACAAAAATATGCAAAGACATTTTATGCTGATGAACTATCACACAAAGTTACATGAATTGTCCAAAATTATTAGACAAACCCCAAATCACGTCTAAGACCCAGTTAGATTACCACATACACACCACAAAGAAAGGTATGGCCCATATCCTAACCGTCACTGGAGAACCAAGGATTGGGTTCTCATTTCCTGTGTAGACATAGGTTTTGGATTAGCCTATTCACTGGCTTAATAAATATACCTCGTGCTATTCCGAACACCCTCGGGGGCCCCAACAACCTAGCAAGGAATGTCACGGACAAGCACCAACCGGGCTTCAATGTCCTAACACTCAAGGTTGGGTGAGTGACTACAGATCGGCATAGTCCGGAGCCAGCACACTTTCAATTTCCAGACTCAACTCTAGTATTGTCAGAACGACTCGATCCAGAATCCTTGTAGATTGTAACAGCAAGACTGACAAAGCATCCTTCAACCTAGTTAACAACAGAAAGACACAGCACCATCACCTAGCTTGAGTGGAGTTTTTCATATCAGAATTCTTGCTACTTTGGGATAGCAGCCCGTCGAAACCTGAAGGATCTGGAGAAGGTCTTGTATGGAGGAGCGGGCCAAAATCCCTGCTGCAGTGTGTGCAAACCTGTCAAGACCTAACAGAAACGTTATGATCTCTGTATTTGCAAAACAAAGGTTTCTGGTACCAAATATAAGTTCTGCTTCTTCTGATGTATCAAATACTTAATGTCATGCGATAACATGCAACTTAATTACTTAAAAATCAATACAAATGTGTTTTCTGGATTTTTGTTTTAACATTCCGTACCCTCTTCACTGTTTGAAGTGTACGTATGATAAAAATTACGAACCTCTACATGCTTTGTAAGTAGGAAAACCTGCAAAATCGGCAGTGTACATCAAGTACGTGGTTCTCCAAAAAATCGGCTTTCTACGCGCCCACTGTTTGTACTGATAAAATTTGTATTTCCTTTTTTTGTCATTTAGGCAGACGCTCTTAATCTCAGAGCGACTTACAGTTAGTGATGCATCATACATTATGTTTTATTTTTCTACTGCCCCACCGGGGAATCGAACCCACCAACCCTAGGCGTTGCAGAAACCCATTCTCTACCAACTGAGCAACATCCCTGCCGGCCATTCTCTTCCCCTACCCACAACCCTGGACGGCGCTGGTGCCAATTGGTGGCGCGCCCCATTGAGTCTCCTCCCGGTCCGCAGGCCGGCCTCGACACGAGCCTGGATTCAAACCAGAATCTCTAGTGGCACAGTCTAGAAGTTGAGAGGACAGTGAATTAGACCAATGAGACCACTACAAAAGGGTGCCGTGTGTTGCAACCCATCTCGGATCGCATGCATCGTCATGCGGCTTTGTAAGAATATATTTTGAGTGTAGTGTTGGTCGGTCACACACAGTAAAACTTACTGCCCTCGCATCCAATGGCTGATTTATCATGATGTCCCATTTCATGGCTAGAAATTCCTAGCCGATTGAGCAAGATACTTGGATGTGTGCTGATTCAAGAGTTACTAGGCAAAAGCTATCGGCCCCCCCTGGCTATGTCCCTTGCCCTCTTGCACAGAAAAGAAGAAAAGATGTGATATTCAGCTCCCAAATCCAGATAGTAGATGAATCCACGAAAGTAGAAATGGGTGAGAAAAATCGTGGTATGAACCATCAGTGCCTGGTCACCACGAGTGCTGATTTTCAAAGCAATCAAAGCGAGTCAACATTCGGGCAGTCCGTCCTGCAGCCGTGAGCCATGCGAGGGGGTACCAGGCCTCTTTTCCCTTGCCGCTCCTAGGCTTCTTCTGAACTGTAGTTCGCTGAAACAATGGGCTAGCAACCATGGAACGCTTACAATTAGTCAATGTGTGCTGATTAGTATAACTACCATACCAAGGAAAGACCTACACTATTTTGATTATGAGACGGTGTGACACCCATCAGGCTTCCATTATCTCACTCTCAGTCACTTCAAATTGGTTTGGAACTTTTAGCATGGTCCAGTGGCTACGCCCTCCTGAGAAATGATGTTGCCCAAAAACTTAAACATACATCCTCAGAAACTTGCACTTATACGGAGACAGTTTAAGGTTTTGTGCTCCTGCAACCGCTGAAAAACCATCTCAGTCTCTGCAGACTCTCTTCCTCCGTCTTAGCAAAAACCATCAGATCATCCACGTAACAAAGGAGAGCTTAGAACATTTTGTGTCCACACAAGACGATGGTCAGCATCCATTCTCATAGAAAGTAGCCGGACTGTTGAAGTACGATTGTCCTCGTGGTCAGACCTAAAGGGGAGGAAAAGGCAAGTGATTTCTTGTCCTCTTCATGCCGTTGCACGTATAAATAACATACCAACTGACCGTCAAATCCTTTGTGCTGGAGAAGCATTACCGGGGGCTCCAGCGCGGCCAGTACATCAGCCTGATGAGGCGGGTAATGAGCAATCCTTTACTGTGCGGTGCTTTAACAACACCTGTCGGGCAGTCAGTACATGGGCGCAAGTCCTCGCATTACTTTTCACCTAGCCCAGCACCAATGGTGAGGCATACTCGCTGGGGAAAAAATAGGGATGATTTCTGACGATTTGCTATTCCTCCATATCGTCCAGTGTTTCCCTTAGGTTTTTGGTATGTGGCTCTGGAGACAGCCTACGATAAGGTATCGAAATGGGGATGGGCGAGTCATCATTCATCCGTATGTCGCTGGCAGAACTCCTCCTTTGCTCCGCCACACTCATAGTCTTAGTCTATAGAACACTGTGTCCTACTATCCCAATTAAGTTGACAAGTTTATCTTTTCCGAACTGTGAAACTAGGGACACTCCCCGCAACAGATAGCCTTGAAGTCACAAGAGTGCTCAGTGTGACTGTTTGCCATTAACTACACTGCCACAACCTGCACTTATCTGTCGACTGCAATGTGATCTGTCACATTGAGGCCTTTGCCACATTCTGATAAGCTGCTTGCTGCTTGCATCATCAAAATCCTCCAAGCAATGTAAGGGTAGCACATCCGCCACGTTAGCATTTCGTCTCGGGTAACTGCGGATGTTGTTGGTTCACAATTTTCACACAGGGAGCCATCCTCCCCACCACAGAGGCGTAACTACGCTCTTACTCTCCCCCACTTAGTAGTGTCGATTCACACAACGACACGTGCTGGGCTCGACAAACAACACGTAACTGCCCACAGAGAGTTTTGTCTTTAGGGGTCAGTGCGGCCCCACACCATATGCTCACTCATTGGTTGGAGCGTTACTGCTCTCCTTCACTTAATGGTGCCCACTTTATCTGGGATGGAGTATCCTTCCATCTTCTCCAGATTTGCACACACTGGCTATTGGAACCTGGTGTAAACCCGCCACCCCGCCAGTAGCTGTCATTTTGATTTGGCACTGTCTAATTCAGGAGACTTCAACATAGTAGTGCAACACAATGAGTTTCATCACCTGCCCATCCAACAATAAGCCAATTGGCACTACGTAACTGAAGCCATAAAGCTGAATTTGTTAAGTCACAACATGCCCACTGGGCTATTTTGCTTCCCACCCACAACCCCCCAGGATGGATGTCCCCTGAAGGAGCTAGAAAGTTCCCGCTCTCCCACTTCCTGCCTCCCTCCAACCGAGGTACAATCATCTGCACGCAGAGTAGTATCCCTGACCCACTCTCTACCATTCCCCCTTCAGCTCACTTTATCCTTTACTAGCACGGTGGTGTGGAAACAAACTGTCCCCATTTCTGAGTAACTGCTCATTGTGTTTCTGAAAAATTACCTGTGTTGTTCTTGGTACTGACTCACAAAAGAAGAATAAACAGATTGGATGCATCATCAGTGGAGGAAAATTAGAATGCCCCACATTGCCCTCCTCAGAAGAGGCTTTTCTAGTTTTCCTGAGACCTGGGAAAATTCAAATTTTTCCCCCCCCCTTTTTTCCTTAAATTTTTGGGGGGGGCCCTTTTTTATTTTTTTTTTTTTGGGGACCAAAACCCCCTTTTTTTTTTGGGGGGGTTTTTTTTTTTTTCCCCCCCCCCCCGGGGGGTTTTTTTTATTCCCCCAAAAAAAAACCCCAAAAAACCCGGGGAAAAAAAAAAATTTCCCCCAAAAAGGGGTTTTTTTGGGGGGGGGGGCCCCCCTTTTTAATCAAGGTTTGGGAAAGGGAAAAAAAATTTTGGGCCCTTTTCCCCCCCCCCTTTTTTTTTTTTTTTTAAAAAAAAAACCTTTTTAAACCCCCCCCGGGGGGTGGAAATTTTTTTTTTTAAAAAAAAAGGGAAAAATTTGGAAAAAAACCCGGCCCCCAAAAAACCCAAAAATTTTAAAAAAAGGGGGTTTAAAAATTTTTTAACCCCCCCCCTTTTTAAAAAAAAAAAATTTAGGGGGGAAAAAGGTTCCCCTTCCTTTCCCCTTTAAAGGTTTTTTTTTGGGGCCCCAAAAAGGGGGAATTTAAAAAATTTTTTTACCCTTTTTTTTTAAGGGGGGAAAAAAAAAATTTTTTTTTTAAAAAAAAAATTTTTTTTAAAAAAATTTTTCCTTTGGGGGGCCCCCAAAAAAGGTAAAAATTTTTTTTTTTTTAAAAAAATTTTTTGGCCCCAAGGGGGGCCCCCCGGGGCCGGTTTTGGGGGCCCCCGGGGCCAAAACCCCCCCCCCGGTTTTTTTTTTTTTTGGTTTTTAAACCCGGGGGTTTTTTTTGGGGGGTTTTTTTCCCCGGGGATTGGGGTTTTTTAAAGGGCCTTTGGTGGGGTTTTTTTTTTTTGGGGGGTTTTTTTTTTTGGGGTTTTTTTTCCCCGGGGGTTTTTTCGCCCCCCTTTTTTTTTTTTTCCCCGGGGTTTAAAAAACCCCTTTTTTAAAAGAAATTTTCCCCGGTCCCTCCCCCCCTTTTTTTTCCCCCCTTTTTTTTTTCCCCCCCCCCCCCGGGGGGCCCCGGGGGAAACCGGAAACCGGGGAAAAGCCCCCCCTTTTTGGGTTTAAAAACTGGTTTTTTGGGGAAAAGGGCCCCTTTTTTTTTTTTTGGGAAAAAAAAGGGGGGGCCCCCGGGCCCCCCAATTTAAAAAAAGGGGGGAAAAATTTTTTAAAAAAAACCCCTCCCCGGGGGGGGAAAAACCCCCCCCCCCTTTTGGGGGTTTTTTTTTTTTAAAAAAAAAATTTTTTTAAACCCCCCCCCCTCAAAAACAAATTTTTTTTTAATTGGGGGGAACCTTTTAAACCCTTTTTTAAAAAAAAATTTTTGGGGGGCCAAAATTTTTGGGGGGGGAAAAAAGGGGGGTTTCCCCCCCCGGGGGCCCCCAAACCCGGCCTTTTTAAAAAATTTTAATTTAAAATTTTGGAAATTTCCGGGTTAAAAAAAATTTTAAAAAACCCCTTTTAAAATTTCCAAAAAAAGGGTTTTCCCCCCCGGGGCCCGGTTTTGGGGCCCCCCCCAAAAATTTCCCCCCCCCCCCCCCTTTTTTTTTCCCTTTTTTTCCCTTTTCCCCCCCAAAAAAGGGGGGGGGGAAAACCCCCCCAAAAGGGGGCCCCCCGGGGGGTTAAAAAATTTTTTTTTGGAAAAAAAGGTTTTTTCCCCCCCGGGGGGGGGCCCGGGGGGGGGGGAAAAGGGGGGGGGGGGGGGAAAGGGGGGGGGGAAAAGGGCCCGTTTTTTTGGGCCCCCCTTTAAAATTTCCCCCCGGGGGGGCCCCCCCCAGGGCCGGGGGGGTTTTTAAAAAAAACCCCCGGGGGGCCCCCCCCAAAATTTCCCCGGGGGGAAAAAAACCCCCCTTTTTTGGGGGGGGGGGGGAAAAAAAACCCCTTTTTTCCCCCCCAAAAAAACCAAAAAATTTTTTAAAAAGGGGAAAAAGGGGTTTTTTAGGGTTTTTTCCCCCCCAAAAAGGGGGAAAAAAACCCCCCGGGGGAAAAAGGGGTTTTTAAACCCCCTTTAAAAAATTTTTTTTTTTTTCCCCCCCCCCAAAAGGGGGGCCCCCAAACCCAAACCCCAAACCCCCCCGGGGTTTTCCCGGCCGGGGGCCCCCTTTTTTTTTTTTTTTTCCCCGGGGTTTTTTTTGGGGGCCCCCCTTTTTTGGGGTTTTTTGGGGTTTTTAAAAAACCCCCTTTGGGGCCCCCCCCCCGGGGGGGGGGCCCCCCAAAAACAATTTCCCCCCCAAAGGGAAAACCCCCCCCCCCAAAAAGGGGAAAAAAAATTTGGGGAAAAAAAAAAAAAGGGGAAAAACCCCCCCGGGTTTTTCCCCCTTCCTTTGGGTTTTTAAACCCCCAAAAAAAAATTTTTTTTCCCTTTCCCGAAACCGGGGAAAATTTTTGGGGGGGTTTAAATTTTTGGGAAAAAGGGGGGGTTTTTTTTTAAACCCCCAAACCCTTTAAAAAAAAATTTTTTCAGGGGGCCCCCAAAAAAAAAAAAAAAAGGGGGGGGATTTTCCTTTTTTTTTTAAAAGGAAAAGGAAAAAAAAATTTTTTCATTTTTTTTTGGGGGCCCCCCAAAAAAAAATTTTTTTTGGGGGGGGGGGGTTTTTTTCCCCCCCCAAAAACCCCCCCAATTTTTTTTCAAACCCCTTTTCCCGGGGCAAATTTTGGGGGGGGGGGAAAAAAACCCAAAGGGGGGGGGTTCCCCCCTGGGGTTTTTTGAAAAACCCCGGGGGGGGGGAAAAAAAAAAAAAAAAAAAAAGGGGGGGGGGTTTTTAAAAAAAGGGGGGAAAAAAAGGGGGGGGGGGTTTTTTTAAAAGGGGTTTTGGAATTAAAATTTTTCAATTTTTTTTAAACCCTTTAAAAACTTTTTAAAAAAAAAATTTTTTTTTTTAAAAATTTTTTTTAAAGGGGTTTAAAAAAAAACCCCCCCAAAAAAAAAAAAGGGGGCCCCCCGCCTTTTAAAAAAAAACCCCCCCCCCCGGGGTTTTAACCCCGGGGGAAATTTTTTTTTTAAAAGGAATTTTTAAAAAAAAAGGGAAGGGTTTTTTTTGGGGGGTTTTTTTTTCCCCCCCCCTTTTTTTTTTTCCCCCAAAAACCCCCCGGGGGAAAAGGGGGGGGGGGGCCCTTTAAATTTTTTAAAAGGAAATTTTTGGGGGGGGG